>CAUYQG010220977.1:0-37570 GCA_963574415.1 Tarsius wallacei
TGCCTCTGCGGTGTCCGTGGACAAGTTCCGTGTGGGGGAGCAGGCCCCCTGGGAGAGATCTGGAGTCTTTCTGTGTCCTCTTCTGCGGAGGTCTCACAGACCACGCTGCCCGGTCGCCATCTTGGCCCCTCCTCCCACAAAGTCTAATTTTCAAGGGAGAGAGCAGTCCTCATGAGTGGAAGGCAGTAAATTTGCCTGAGTTAATTATTGTTTCTTTTTCAATTTTTTTTAAGCCTAAGAAAACCAGGGGAGAGCATGAACGCAGTCTCACCAGACGGCAAGGGGCACGCCAATCTCCCTCCCTGCTAGGTGGTGAATATGCCACCTGCTCCCTCAAGCTCTTGTGCCTGATCGAGGGGGTAAGAGAACAGTGGGCAAAGGGCAGGTAAGAATGCCGAGGGTGGCCTGCATGGCAACCACTCTGCCAGTGCCGCCCTGATGGTGCCCTCTATCCCTGACGTGAGCACCAGAACTCCCCACCAACATACTCCAGCATCAATGAATTTCAGCGCCACAACACTCAGATGTTACGTTTCACCGGTGTGAAGCTGATCAGAGGAAGAGGGCCACTTTCTAGGAGTGTGCAGCTGTGCGTATTCCGTATACAGAGGTTCTAACGCTTCCTCTTGGCTTAAGCACCCAATGCCCCCAAGTTCAAGCCTCCTGATTGGGGATGCCGACAAACCACTTTTGCCTTCTCTTCGACACATGCTCCCCTTCTCCTCTAGGGCCAGCATGGACGGGGTGAGGGTAGAATGGGCAAAACTAATTTAAAAATCCTTGGAAGGAAGGGTGGGCCTCCATATGAGGAGAGGCCGAGAAGGAACGACCTCATCTCCTCATCTCACACCTGCCTCTGCCCTGCTGCAGCCCACCGCCAGACGCCCCTTCCTGCGTGTCCTCTCCAGCCCTTCCTGGACTGTGGTTGGATCACTGCCGTTAGAGGCACAATGCCCGAACAGGGGTCACAGGACCACAGGGAAGGGGGTTATGGAAGGCCTCATGAGGAGACCCTCACATGCCCAAGGATAGCCCACTCCACTGCATCCATGGAAGACCACTCTTTCCTGCCGGAGATTTTGCTTAAAGGTAGTGAGGTCAGTGACTGACACCTCACTGGACTTGCTGAACTCCTGAGGATGGATGTCGCTCGGACTTCATACACACTTCATGGTGCTCATCTGTGCTTCTCATGACTCACCATTGGCCTTGGCCATTCTCTAGCACAACACAGAGTGAGCACATATGGGCTTTCAGACGGAGTTCACTGACCTGGGAGCAGCTGGTCTCCACCCTGTGCATCCCGTAGGAAAAGTCGTCTGTGAAGGTGATGGCCTCAGAACTGATCACGTCATGGAAGGAAGGCCAACCTGGGCACAGGAGCAAGACAGAGAGGACAGATACACAGCCGTGGGTTAGAATGCATTTTTTAAAATGCCAAGCAAATAACAAAAGTCCTTAGTATAGGCTGAACTCTTCAAGCTGAAAAAAAGGTCAAAGCTCAAGGACAATGTATTTTGCAAGAGTACAATCAATTATTTTCTCAGCATCACCCTTTCCTTACATTCAGTCAGCAGTTGCACCGGGGTTTTGTGTCTCGTGAGACATTCTTAGACCAACCCGTCGTTTCTAGAGCATGCCTGAGCCTAGAAATCTCTCCTGCCACGCTCTTTCTCTTGTCTTCAGACACAACGGGCATGCCCTGACTCACATGAATCTTCCATTATGACACTTTCCAAAACACAATTGGTCTGGCTGTTGACTTTTTGACCATTCTATGCCTCTTCAGAAAAATGCTTTTTCAGTAAAAATGAAAAAAAATTTCAAAGTAAAAATGCTTTTTACTTTAGGTAGCTAAAAAAATTTTTAATGAATATTCTGTTGTCTCCATCTTAATCAAATTTTCTGGAACAAGGAGTATCTGGAGATGACAGCATCTATTTTGGGGGGCAAGAGGCTTGGTCACTTCACAGGAAGAATTCACAGAGCATCCTTCCTCAAGCATCTCTAGGTAGCACCTTGTTCCAATTTTCATTTATTCTAATGACTTTAAAAATAAACGCACATTTTCAGAAACTGAATGGTAAGTGGACCATGAGATTGCACAAATGTTTTGAGTGCACGGTCAGGTTTTATGTTCAGCACTTATGGCTTGTTTTCACATTTCCCAAAAATAGATCTGGAGTTACTGAGCTGAAGCCTGCATCCCCAAAATGATGGAAGATGTGCAATGTTGCTGAACTGCTGGTGCAATTTTTTTTCTGTTTCACAAGCCAAATTTATTCCTGCAGAAAGGAGGAAGCCCTTTTAAAACACAGTACTTTGTGTTAATACACCTATTGAAATAAAACAGAATGTGAACTTCAACAATATGACTTCCAGTTTCAAACAAAACAAATTAGCTCAGGGGAAGTTTCTACAAGAAATTCCCGCAAGCTCCCCCGTCCCCTCCTGTGTGAGAGTACTGCTTTTGCAGTGAGTGCAGGATTTAACACATGGAGTCGAAACACTTTCCCCTTCCTGGATTTGAATTCGAGATTGATAGGAATCACTGGGCAAACCTTGCCTTTCTAGACTATAACATTTCACGAAAATGAATCATGCTGACACTCCAGCATGCTTAAGAAAACTCAGTTCTCTTTATTTTCTATATTCTAAAGAGAACCTGAATGCATTCTAGGCTGTAATATTTGACTTACAGTGATTATTTAACACATGTAGGTGTTCTTTATTCAATGACGGAAGTGTCACCTGCTAGCAGAGACAAGTTTACCGGTGATATTTGAGGACATTGAAAAACAAATTCATTTATTTATGAAAAGAAAGAAAACATTTGGTATTTTCCTTTTTTCTTTTTCTGATTAGAAAACAGTTTATTTAGAAAGTCAAATCTCGGTGGGAGAGGAGAATGAGAGAAAGCGAGAGAGAGGAAGAAAAAGAGAAGAGTAGGAGAGAGAGTGGATCCGGCACCACGAGAAAGACGCAGGGAACTGAAAGAGAGAGAGAGAGGGAGAGGATTCGCCTCTCCGAGGCAGGAGAGGGGGCCAGAGCTTAGGAAACATGGTGGTAGCCACAGCTCAAAGAGCACATGGCCACATCAGAGTCTAGGAAAGTGATGGTCTGTATTTTCCTTTTTAACCTTTCATGGCATAACTCACTTGACTGCAGTTTAAGGCAACTGGTATCATAAAGGGGTACATGTGACTCAGTACTAAACAGGTGAAGAGATTTAGGACTTTGGTTCTCATTGTGCTTTTAAATTTACCGTAGGCCGTAGCTCAGCCTGTCATCCCAGCACTTTGGGAGGGCGAGGTGAGTGAATTGCCTGAGCCCACAGGTTCGAGACTAGCCTGGGCAGCTTGGCGAGACCTCATCTCTACAATAAATCAAAAAAATTAGCCAGGCGTGGTAGCACGCGCCTGTAGTTCTGGCTACTTGGAAGGCTGAGGTGGAAGGATTGCCGGAACCCAGCAGGTCGAGGCTGGGGTGGCCGTGAGTGTGCCACTGTACTCCCACCTGGGTGACAAAGTGAGACTCCAACTCAAAAAAAAAATTATTAAATTGACTTCCAGTTAGCCTTAAACAAGCATGTGGGATGAATAATTATAGCACATCAGAGAGTCCCACAAGAAAGAGAAAGAATATAATCACACTCCTTTTTTTTTACAGACTAGATTAAGAAATAGCCAGGGCTAGTTCTCACTGCGGTATCTTGATTGACCATCACTGCAGTTAAGTCTCTCTTTGTAGGTGGAGAACTCCCCTTATGTATTCAGGAGGGCAGAAGCATGGAGTTCATTAGGTCACTCACTTTCCTGGGTGTGGGGGTGGGATGGCGGAAGGACACACTCACTAGCCAAGGTGACACTGGAAGTAAGTAGCAGACCCTAACCTGGGATCTGACCATTTGGACCTTAGGACTCGCTTGTGTGCCCCTTTCTTCCTCAGTAAAAGGCTGAGGGGTCTCTTGTTTGAACATTCTAGCAGGAAGGAGGCTGCCGGTGTTAAGAAATATGTTCACTGTCTTAGCCTCTGGATGTAAGTGGATAATGAATGCATCCTAAGCTATACTGATTCTCTCACCTCCCAATGACCAAACTGTTCAAAGGGAAAATTCAAGAGTAACAAGGTAGATGACGTGACCTAGTTTGGAGCATAATTTATTATTCATTTATCTAAGAAAGACAACCACAAAGACTTAGAAACTCACCCGCAGGCAATAATATTGATATTTGCCAATGATATTTGGAGTTCCTTAATTCTAATTATTTCCTAACAATTGGGAATCATTGCCTACTAGGGATTTGGGGAGAGGGAAACTGCTTTCAAATGAGCTGTTAAACCGCACACCTATATACTTTGTCGACCTGAATTCGATATTTACAGAATTTTCCAGAAAACTATACTTAATACTGCATTTAAGTATGAGGAGACGTGAAACAGAGTAGAGGTTCTCAAAAGAGTTCGATCTTTCTGGGAAACCGTTGACACTCAAAGAGCTCATTGTTTACCATGGCATAATTCAAACATTAGAAGAGCCTCTCAAACATAAAAAGTAAAATTGCTAAAGACATTTTGAAACTTCCCAGAATTCACAGTATCCCTTTGCACTGCAGAAGGAATGCAGTTTTCAAAATGGAACATTCAATATGTCGACCCAAACCTTGATTAGTGGAGACTGATAAGACAAGCCATGTTGAAGACCATTAGAACTCCGTGTGACGGGACACATTTCTAGAGGGAACCCTAGCTAACTTTGCCAACAAAGTCAACAAAGGAGAACACCGATTTGCCTGGCTAGAATCCCTCAGAAAAAGTGAAGCTTTATAGAAAGAAAATCCATCAGAAAGGTAAGTCCCTAATGACAATCAAACTAAGAAGGACCTTCACCCAAGAACAAACTGTCTTATGGCAGAGAAGCCACGGTGATGACAGCACTTTGAAAGCGAAATTCCCCCATCATGTGAAAGTATTTAAAGGAGGAACTCTTCTCTGCTGTAAAAATCCTCAAAGGAAACCCTGCCCCCACTCCTCATACTAAGGAAAGTGCTTCAAAGGGTGACAGGCAAAGACTGAAGCAATCTGCATCTTGTTGAGAAAATTATCTTGAGCAAAGAGCGGGGGAAGGGGAGTGTGTTTATGTCAGTTTTGACATTAAAGAAAGATCATCCATCCTCCTTTCTCTAGGATTTTCCTTTTGGTCGTCTCATCTAACAAAACATTATTTGTTTTGGATGCATTCCATGCACTTTTTAAAAGAAAAGTCATGTGAAAACCTGTATAAACAGCGTCGGCTCGCCCCACCCCCAACACATCCCTGTCTTTCTATTTGATGAGATTGGATTGGGCCCATTATCATTTCATTTCAAAGAATATCAGCCGTACTTTTTAGATATTAGCCTGTTGTGATCAAGAATGCCTTACTTTCAATGAAGAGGTTCACCCCTCAAAGAATTCCCAACTCCAGATAGCGAATAAATTCACTATGGATACCGCAGTTGAAGCAGATACAGGAAGATGGCAACTCTGCTTTAATCTTACTCAGCCATCAGACCACATAAATCTGCAGATATAATGTAATGCTTTTCGTATATGGGAAGCAAATGCAGAGAATTTGGGATCAAGGGCACGTGATCCCAATGAGTAGAAGCAGCTCCTTGGTGCTCGCCACCATCTACACTAGAAGGGATGTGTCTTAGATCGCAGAAAAAGGACTTATTCTCTCCAAGTCCATAATGTAGCTCCATAAAGCCGCTCTGAGCCCTCGAACCCATGACTGCTAAATGGCACAGCTCTCTACAACAGTGTCCTGCTGATAAACGTTAAATGTTTCGCTCTGACTGCCTCTGGAGAAAAAGTGTCTCAGCTCTCTAGCTTAACCTCTCCCTCTTTCTTCTCAAAAACCGTGAAACAAGTTGTCCAGATTAGCCACAGACTAGAAACAAGTGGAAGCCAATTCTACTGGCGCCATGTTTAGAAAGTGGGGCCCTCTGGCCAGGCTTGGTGGCTCAACCTGTCATCCCAGCATTTTGGGAGGCCGAGGCGAGTGGATGACGCGAGCCTGTGGGTTCAAGACCAGCCCGGGCAACTTGGCAAGACCTCATCTCTACAATAAATCAAAAAAATTAACCGGGCAGGGTAGCACATGCCTGTACTTCCGGCTACTTGGAAGGCTGAGGTGGAAGGATCACTGGAGCCCAGCAGGTCGAGGCTGGGGTGGCCGTGAGCGTGCCACTGCACTCCAGCCTGGGGACGGAGTGAGACTCCAACTCAAAAATAAAGACATACATACACAAGTAAAGGATTATAATTTTAAAAAAGAAAGTGTGGCCCTCATTCCCCTTTTCTTAATTTAACAAGGATTTCCATACAGCTTCCGCTCCCCCTAATCCTCCTCCCATCCCTCAAACAAAATTAGAAACCTTGTTAAGTCAGCTATGTGACCCATGGGTAGAACACAGCAGGAGCCATTCATGAATAAGAATGTATTGAGATAAAAAAAAAAAGAATGTATTGAGTTGGAAGGTCATTACAAATATTTCGTTATTTTCAAGTGTAAAATGAATTTGAACACAGTGAATCCCAGTTGGGCTTGAGTGATGGTTTAACAACGATGCTACTCATTTTAGCACAGCTTTGGTGAGACAAGCTGGAGACACAGATCCATACTTGTATGTGAACCAGACCTCACGGCTCTCTAATTCTAGGGCCATATTTCAACATTCGTAGCTTCTGGTTTATCTGTAGCTGGAATCTGTTAACCTCACTGGCCACAGTTTACCTTTTTAGCTAACTCAAGATAAACATGTATCTCTCTATGAAGACCCCCTGCTAACAAGAATTGTTTGAAGCTTAGAGCTCTGATTCTTGCCAAGTTATTCAATTGAATTGACACCTCAAGTATAATTTTTATTTCATTTAAAAAGAATAATCCCCCATTCTCCCTCAAAGATCCATTTAGTTGCAATATAGACCTCTAAAAGTTTAAGTAGTAATCTGCCAAATGTATGCATCCCATAAAAAAATCAAACAGTGTAAGATGGTTCATAACAAAATATGCGCTTTCAGACCCCCCCACCCCATCCACAGGTGACCATGATTAATAGGTTTTCTGTTTAATTCTTTTAAAATTTGGTTATGCTCCTATCTCTTGATTCTTTGATTCTTAAGCCTGTGCTGTCCGATGCAGGAGTTACCAGCCATGTCACCGTTTAAATTACAATGAAATAAAATTACAGTCCCTCAGTCACACTAGTCACATTTCAAGTTCTCAATGGGCACAAGTAGCTAACGGCTACCCTACTGGACAGCACCAGTATACCATATAGAACATTTCCACTGAGATTTCCACAAATAGAGAACATTTCCACCACTGGACAGTGCTGTTGTCGACATGATGAACTGATTTCTTCTTATGAAAGATGGAGATTTAGTATTCATGCTTACACTAGTGACCCTCTCCCTTCCCCTTTCCGGTTTTGGACACTGATGCTATTTTTAATTCCTTCAAAGCCTTCTTGAATTAAAGTCTGCCTCTTGAACCAGAACGTAAGTTCAGTTAAAGCAAGGAGTTTGTGTTGCTCACCACTGGACTGCCAGCCAGCTAAAGTTGTGCCTGCCACCTAGAAAGGTGTTCCGGAAAACCACCTGAGGAACGAACAGGCGAGTTCATAGATGCCCTGTCACTTGAGAGATAGCCGTTTGCCTCTGCACACGCACTTGGTCCTACCGCTAAGACAGCCTTAGTGCCCTGGCCCTCCCCCACCCATCCCTTGCGCCCATTTCAACGGCCAGCCAGAGTGGAGTCTTCCATGCTCTTCTCTAGATCCTAAGAGTTAAAAACGGCAGAGGCAGCATTTGTGCCTCTGCCACGCACTTGGTCCTACCACAGAGCTGAAGGGCGCCAGGACTGTACTTCCTTCTCCAGGGTCCAGCTGTCATGATCCAGGCTACCCCAAGTCAAACCGGTTCTCCTTTTATTTGGGGGGTCTGGACTACAACTTTATTACACGATTGTGCAAGCCCTTTCTGTAATGCAAATGTTTAATTTTTGAATTTTTAATTATAAATATTTCAGGCATGTGCAAAACTACACACAATAATATAATAAGTATCTGGGATTTGACAGGTATTAACTACCCAGATTTAACAAATAATAACATTTTGTTTTCTATATTTGCGTCAAATTCCTCTTTCCCTCTCTTTCTCTAATTAAGTAAAATGTTACAGTTACAGCCAGATGTGCTGTTAACCTCCGACACTGACATCTCCTGATGCATGAGATAGTGGTTCAGGGACCCATCCCAAACTTGTTCTGATTCATCTTCTAACTATGTCTCTATCCAGAAACAATAGACAATGCTTTAAATGTTTCACATTTGACACAAATGGCGATGCATTGTGGGCATCTTTTGGCAACCAAACAACTGTTCCCTCTATCGTGATTTTTAAAATTCAAGCTCTTGGTTTCTTGCGTTTGTATCTGGTATCCTTTGATCCTCCAGTTCAAGCACGGAGGCCTGGGTCAGTTACCCTATGAGTCTGATGTGGGTTGCCTACGCTACCAGGTATGGTGTGGGTTTGCTTCCTTAGGAGGGCTCACCTCTGAACATGAAACTGCCTGGGAGCTCTGGGGACATTGTCATCAGGTGCTGATGGACAAGGGTATGTCCTGCAGCTTCTGACGGGGGATGGTTTCCTCCAGAGTATCAGCCAGGCTGTTGACTATCTTAGGAGAGCCACCTTCCCAGGATTTTTCCCTTGGGTACCTGATGCTGTGTCATTCTGCCTACAAGGGTGAGGAGGATGTGAACTGGTCTGCTTTTTCCTGAGACTCTCAGTAAAGCACTGTGGGGTCAGCCGACATTTTGCTGGAGCCAGTTCCAGGCTCTGAGTCTCTGGGGCTGCTGGGCATCCCTGCAGCTCCCTCTTGTGTGTCTGGAGTTGCTGCTTTCTCTAATCAATCACACTCACTCATGCTTTGCCACCCATGTTTTCTCTTGGAAAACGGTTTAAGCTTCCTTTTCTGCCCCAGATCCCCTGCCCCACTCTGGTTATCTTTGCGATGGGATTCTTCTTTCGTTTCTCCTCTTCCTTCTTTTTCTTACTCTCATTTTAAAGGGGTCTCTTGGGAGAGAGGGGAAGCAAGCATGCATGCCCAGTCTATCATCCTGAAAGAGAAGCAGAGATTTCTTTCTAATAAACTACAGACTTTAGTCTCTTGATCTAATATTTTATGTGAAGAAGCAACCGATTCTAGGCATCATCATTTTCCTAACCACGATTTCATTATTTTGTTACCTTACTGATAAAAATACCTAAATCAATGTAAGGTTTAGCAGCTTTAACTGGTTCAGATTTAACTCTATGGCTAAAAGCTGACTGTGGCTCGCTGTATGAGGGTCACACTCTTATGACATCTGCAATGCCATCTGAGTTAGAATCCATAGTTGGTGCAATCTCCTCACTGACGGGTTCATGGGAAGAAGCTTCTAAGATCACTTTGCAAGCTTATATTTGTGTTTGATATGGTTTGAGATTGCATTGTATTTCTGCTCTCCTGTCACTGCAAATGTAAGGACACATGTCCCCCTATATGCTAAAGACATAATGTCACCACTGCAAACAAACAATAGTTTCAAGAAGCAAAGTATTCCAGTCAAGACAAAAAATTCAAGAGTGATGATGACGAAAAGAAAATCACTGGCTTTGGCAAACATTCTCCCATGCTTTGTTCAGCTTCATTAAGGGGGACCCAATAGTTTGGCTACTAGTTACCTTGCTTTTTCATCTAGTTGTCAAGTAGCCCAGTACTTCTGGACAGGGTGCCATTCCTGCCATGGCATTTTGGAGGCTATGATGCCTGGGGGCCACCATAAGGCTTGTAAGAAGTCTCGTTACATGACCAGATTTGTGATTTAGAAAAATGGCTGGAGAGATTTGGGATCAGAGGGAGCACGAAACCAAGTTTGAGTAGGGACCCAAAGAACACCGGAATTATCCTTTGGAGGGCAGGCCCCTTGTGGTACAGGCTTTCCCCACCAGGTCAGTGTTCTAGGAACCCACTGGCATCTGTGTACCAGCTTGTGTTGTTGTGAGAGGCTGCATTCCACTCCAGCGAATTTTTTTTGGAGATTCTTTCAACACATTTGCCCATTTCATGATGGGTGATTTATGGGTGCACCTGCCCACACCACACTGAGTGCTCAGCAGTTTTTGTCCCAAACCAGCATGAACTCCATGCCCTAGCCTCCCTATTCACCCAATTTTGCTCTGAGAGACTAGTTTTTGTTTCCCCAGATGGAAAAAAAAAGTCCTTAAAGGGAAATGCTTTGCTTATATAGAAGTGGGGAAACAAAAACACAGCAGAAACACTAAAAAGCATCAAAATTGATGAGTTCAGAAACTGTTTTGAGCCGTGGAAAAAGCACCTTGATAGGTGTATTGCATCCAACAGAGAGTCACTTTAAAGGTGACTGAAGTTTAAACATGTAGGAATAAGTCCACAATTTTTAATAAATAGATTCTGGGTTTTGGGGGGTCCCCTATATCAGATAGAATGCTACGCACAGAAACAGACTGAATGGAGCTCTGACAGGGCTGGGACACAGGTCCTAGAGCGTTTCAGAGAGCAGAATCCCCTGGCTTTGGTGACCATGGTATGCGTGGGGCAGTGCAGGAGAACAGTGTGATGAGCTGGATTATGTTAGACATATATTTTTGCAGAGAAATAATAAACACAGTTTCTTGTGGAGCTATTTAGAAGACAGGGGAATATGTGGGCTCAAAAGTGAGACCAAAGCAGCAGAGGCAGACATGAAAGTCAGCAGGACATAGAAGACAGTCCAGTCACAGAGAAGGACACATGGGAGGTGACTATAACAGAGAGGAGGGCCAGACCAGACAGGTATTTAGAAGTTGAACAGCCAGGTGTGGTGGCTCATGCCTGTAATCCCAGCACCTTGGGAGGCCAAGGCAGGAGGATTGCTGGAGCTCAGGAGCTCAAGACCAGTCAGGGCAATATTCTGAGACTTTATCTCTACACAAAATTTTAAAAATTAGCCAGACATGGTGATGCACACCTGTAGTCCCAGTGGATTGGGAGGCTGAGATGGAAGGATCATCTGAGCCCAGGAGGGCCAGGCTGTAGTTGTTGTGCCACTGCACACCAGCCTGGGCAACAGAGTGAGACACTGACTCAAAAAAAAAAAAGAAAGAAAAAGTTGAGCAAAGGAATAATGAATGACCAGTGGAGGAAAATGGGAGCTTTTCAGAGTCGGATACAAAGAGAAAACTGCTTGAGGCTGGAGGGCAGACAGCAGCAGTCCACAGAAAGGACAAGGTGAATCAGATCTGAGAGGACACAGCTGAATTCAGCACACAGTGAAACAGAGAGTGACCGAGGCTACTCTCCTAAGAGTCTACAGGGAAGGCAGGTGAAATGGGCTGATGACCACAGGGAAAACAGCGGTGTTCAGATATCTGGAATCGAAGTGTTCCCTTCACTCGTCTTCCTGTGTTTTCTAAAGTGTTCAAGATGTTTATGACAATATGACTCTCCTAATGAAAATTTTAGAATAAGATTAGTGACGGCCAGGCGCAGTGGCTCATGTCTATAATCCCAGCATTTTGGAAGGCCGAGGCGAGAGGCTTGCCTGAGCCCACAGGTTCAAGACCAGCTTGGGCAACTTGGCAAGACCTCATTTCTCCAAAAAAAACATTAGCCAAGCACGGTGATACGTGCCTGTAGTTCCAGCTACTTGGAAGGCTGAGGCAAAAGGATTGCCTGAGCCCAGCAGGTCGAGGCTGCGGTGGCCGTGAGCATGCCACTACACTCCAGCCTGGGCGACAGTGTGAGACTCCAACCCCCTTCCCCCCCAAAAATTAGTGACATAAACACATTTAGACATGCTTAACAACCTTAAGCATGACTCAAGAGCTCCTAAGGATATCGAACAGAAGCTATGTTTGAAGAAAGACTGGAAAAGAATCTTTTTTTTTATTTTTTATTTTTGGTTTACTTTTAAGTTGGTTGTTGGTGTTCCTGATCTCTTGTGGTCTACCAAATGGAGCATCACGGGTGTCATGCTTTCAATGATCACTGTAAAATGCTCTGTTTTTTGACCCAAAGCAGGTGCTACTAATATGATTGAAAAGTGAACCCAGTGCTTTAATCCCAGGTCAGGTTCCTGGGTCAAACACGTTCACGGCACCCAGTACTTTCTCTTCAAGCTGCACACCATGGCTTGCATGATTCACTCATTTGTACAGGTAATCTACATTAGTACTCACTTCTTTCACTAAGCACCACGCCATCATGTTTGCTCTGTTTACTGCTATCTCCTCAATGCCAAGCTCATGGAAATATTTCTTGAGTTGATGAATTAATGAAGAAAATGTACTCACATACTTTACTATATAACAACAAGAGTGGATTTAGTTAATGGATAATCACTTCCTACTTAGAGGAGTCAACATTATACAGACACAAAGTAGAGTGGTGGTCTCCAGGGGCTGAGGGGAGGGTGGTATGAGGCATTATTGGTTATTGGGTTCAGAGTTTTAGTTTTACCAGATGAAAAGTCTTATGGGGTTGGATGGTGGTGATGGTTGCACAACAAGGTGAATATATTACACACCACTGAACGGTACACTTAAAAACGGTCAACACAATAAATTTTATGGTATGTGTACCTTGTCACAATTTTAAAAAATTGGAGGAAAAAAAAGACTGTCCGCAAGCCAGGATGAGAGCCCTTACCAGTAACTAAATCAGTCAACTCCTTGATCTTGGACTTCTCAGCCTCCAGAGCCATGAGAAATAAATTTCTTTTGTTTAAGGAAAAAAAAAGATATTTACTTAGTCTGAATATGACTATCACTGGGCCAGTTGGGCCAAATGAAGAATTTTTTTAAAAAATAGGCAAAGAACTATTCACAATAGCAAAAACATGGAACCAACTGCACTGCCCATCGAAACTAAAGTGTTTTTAAAAAATGTGGTACATATACATGATGGAATATTATGCAGCCACAAAGAAGGACAAACATATGGACTTTGTAGCAACTTGGACAGATTTAGAGTCTATAATACTCAGTGATCTATCAAAGAAACAAAGAACAGAGTAACATATGTCCTCACTCATAAGCGGAGCCTGAACATTTACCATAATACTATAAAAAAGAAATTGGCAGTAATGGAATACTGCTGGGGTTGGGGGCAGGGACCCAACATCAGTAAGGGTACTTGATCTCAAACCAGGCAAAGTAGGGACCGAAGGGAGGTCCAAACTTTACCTGTATGATGTCCGCTTGTATACCTAATCTTGAATTATACCACGCAACTTTAAATTTTAAAAAAGAGATCCTAATTTCAAACTCTTACTTCTCTTTGGTGAGCAGCAGATGAAATCTCTGCTTAGAAAAATAAAAAATAGGCAAAGAATTCCTATTATTTTGCTTTACATAATTTTTTACAAATATCAAATTTAACATGTTTATTTTTCCTATCAAAAAGTGCATTTCTTTAAAATGATCATTTTTCAGATGGAAAACCATGTAGCCTTCTCACCCATAAAAATTTCAGGCACCTGAATCTTTTTTTTTTTTTTTTTTTTGAGTTGGAGTCTCACTCCATCGCCCAGACTGGAGTGCAGTGGCACACTCACAGCCACCCCAGCATCGACCTGCTGGGCTCCAGCAATCCTTCTGCTTCAGCCTTCCAAGGAGCTGGAACTACAGGTGTGTGCTACCATACCTGGCTAATTTTTTTTATTTATTGTAGAGACGAGCTCTCACCATACTGCCCAGGCTGGTCTCAAGCCCACGGGCTCTGGCAATCCTCTCTCCTCGGCCTCCCAAAGGGCTGGGATGGCAGGCTTGAGCCACTGTGCCCAGCTGGCACCTGAAGCTTGAAGGACAGTATGGCGGAGACTGTCGGGAACCCCAAGATGTCCTCTGCACAGTGTGAACACCTGGCATCTATCCTCTTTGGAGATTAATGGTGTAGCTGTAGTGTAGCAAGCTTTACCAATGGCATTGAGCCCTGCAGAGCATTTTTAAATGGTTCCCAACATACAGGTTCTCTGATGGGTATGAATTTCTTCCTCAGTTTTCTTGTGATCCCAAAATATCTCAGAAACTCCTGAGCAGGAATTGACAGAGGCCAGCTTCCCCGTTTCCCTTCGTGGAGGCGGCTATTCATAATATTTTTTCAGGTTCAATAAAATGACTGAACTCCAACCATTTCAAGCCAAAAAACTGGAGAGAGAGAGAGACTTTATTTTCCATGGCCTGAACACTGTCTCTCGCTACTTTAAATCACAGTTAATGTTTTAAAAAATACTTCTTACACATAAGTCAGTTGTAGACCTTCGCATCAAAGGATCTGGGCAGCATCGCCTGTTACAGCCTGACCTTTGGCCATCATTTCCAAGTGCCATTAAAAAATGTCTCTCAAAATGGCTTTAAATTTAGTGCTGACCTAGTAACCTTGATCCCAAAACATTCAACTTTAGATGATTATTTTATTTTGCTTCCAAAAGCTCTTCAGTACAGTGAGGCATCCATTAGGAAGCTTCACAAGGAGTTTGAAGTTTGCTCAGAATTTATTAGCTACGTCGGACAGGAAGATGGTAATTTGGGTTGCTTGCTGAGCAAAGGTTATTTACTGCGCTTAACTGACCTTAATACCAAGAGAGATATAGGATGGGGAAATTCAAAGAAATACAGATTCTCTTACCAGCAACATGCAATTCAGCCTGAAAATGAAACAATGTTCCATTCAACTTCAGTCCTGAATTAGGTCTATTCACTACAAAGCATCACTTGGGACTGGAAGGTCAACTATTTCTTATATTTTTTTGGTTGGGTGTCTATCAGGAACTTCAGAATAATTTATCTCCTAAATACATACCTGATAAAAATGTAACATTACTTCTAAGAGGCAGTTAAGTCTCAGAATTCTTTCACTTATCTTTTTACTTGACATTTTTCTCCAACTGAAATCTCTCTGAACTTTCGGATAGGCTTTAGAACTTTATTCTATGACATATTCATTTATTTATTTAAAAAAATTTTTTCAGTCAGAGTTCACTCTGTAGCCCAGGCTGAAGTGCAATGGCACCCTCATGGCTACCGCAGCCTCGACCTGCTGGGCTCAGGCAATCCTTCTACCTCAACCTTCCAAGTAACTGGAACAACAGGCATGCGCTACCACACCCAGCTAATTTTTTTATTTATTGTAGAGATGAGTTCTTGCCAAGTTGCCCAGGCTGGTCTCGAACCCCCGGGCTCAGGCAATCCTCTTGCCTCAGCCTCCTAAAGTACTGGAATTACAGGCTGAGCCACCGAGCCCGGCCTCACTTATCTTTTTACTTGCCATTTTTCTCTAACTGAAGTCTCTCTGAACTTCTGGATAGGCTTTAGATCTTTATTCTATGAGATATGTTTAAGTACTACATTCTGAAATAAAATATTTCCTTGTTTTCATAAATCTTCTGTGATCCTTCACTGGTGTACATCACCTTTTATGATGTGTCAAAACTTAGTTCACCGACTACTTTAAGTTCTGAAAACCCTTCTTTAAAAAATATTTTGAAACAGAACAGATTGCTCAGAAAAACTTTTTTTTTCTTTTTTTTTTTTTGAATCGGAGTCTCACTCTGTCGCCCAGGCTAGAGTGCAGTGGCACGCTCACAACCACCGCAGCCTCCACTGGCTGGGCTCCAGCAATCCTTCCGCCTCAGCCTTCCAAGGAGCCGGAACTTCAGGCGCGACTACCATGCCCGGCTAATTTTTGATTTTTTATTGCAGAAACGAGGTCTTGCCAAGTTGCCCGGGCCGGTCTCGAATCCACGAGGTCAGGCAATCCACTCACCCCGGCCTTCCAAACTGCTGGGATGACAGGCTGAGCCACTGAGCCTGGCCGGAAAAGCTATTAAAGGCAAATATTTTAGGACAAAATAATTGCTTAGAGTTGTTTACATGACAAAATATGTTTTGTCTTTGTGGCACTCACAGCAATTTATCAAACACTGTACTCTCGTACATTCCTGAATACATTAACACCTTAACAGATTCCATCAAAAAGTCGCAACGCAACCTAAATCAAACCAAGGCATACTCTGATAACTGTCCCTTCTTCTTAAAATCCTTTAGGGAAAGATTTGCCAACACCCATGCCTCTGTTACACGCCCCTACTTTTTCACATACTTATCACCTTCTGATGTAGCATAACTGGCTGTGGATTACTTTTTTTATCTCCTGTCTTTATTTCCCAAACTAGGATGTAAGAATGTAAGAGGATTGTTTTGTTCCCAGTGTCTTCCAAACACCTTGAATACATTTTGGTTGAATGAATTTTCTGTACTCACTCCTTTTACCCTGGAAATCTGGAACTTAAAGATAATACTTGCTTTGGTTTTAAAATATGCAAATAGAATTCTTTGTAATAGAATTAACTACAGAATCTCCAGATCACTTACTAATGTTTATTGAGGATTTGGGCACCCGATGACAGTTTTCTCTAAGCCCCAACTCCTGCCTACATACTAGGAGACCTCGGCGAAAGTCACTCCCCCTTCCTACCCCTCAAGGCAACAGCTCTGTGATCCCCTGGGGGGCTACATCTAAGTCCATGGAACCAGAGTCCTGCATCAAGACCCGTGGGCACAAGTGGCCCTTGCAATCTGAAAGTTTCCGTGGCTTTGACTCTGACCGCTGACAATCTTAACGCATTAAAATTAGATGCCGTCACACAAAGAGAGTCAAATTTCAGGTGGATACATCTGGCTATGATGCTATGATATTACACTCATATTTTAATGTGGCACAGGACCGCCATGACCAAAAAAAAAAAAACCTGAATGAAATTCCATAAAGGTCCAAGTATATCCATAATATATTCCAGGACCTACAGGTTGACACATCATTTTGTCAGCTGTGTGGTAGTATTTAAGCCCTATTTCACTAAACTGTAGATGATTAACAGATGTAAGACGTGGCCACTTAGGACTGAGCAGGCTCTAAGTAAGTAACATGTTAAATAATTGAGCCAAACTGAAGAAATCGCCAACAAAAATCATGAAAGTGGTATTACAATTAATGAATACCTATACTTCACCTCACAAGTATTTACTGTTTCTTCTGTCACTAGGCCAGAGTACTCTACGCCACGAATTACTATTTTTTGGGAGTATGTCGTGAAATTTCTCTGATATTTTCTAGTTTGGGCAGCATAAACTTTGGAAGCCTTTGCCAGCAACCATAAACTTAAAGTATACTAGCATTATTACAGCAGCACATAGAATCTATGGATATTTGGCTTCCTTTTAGGGTTAAAATTTTTCAAAAATTCTTCCATGTATTATTAAATTTTTACTTTTACACATTTTTATTCATAATGTCCCTTTCACACCGTGAATTTTACCTCCCAATTAATCTCAACTTTTTACTCCTTATTGTCTTTAATTTCTGGCCTCTAAAATACTAGGGCTGCCCAAAAAAATGTAAGCACATTTTAAGTGATGTTATCTACGTGTTACTTCTAGTTCGCTGTCATCAGAAATGTCTGGACGCTGATGGGAACCACTTAGAGCACCTCTTGTAATTGCAGAAGTCAAACGTGACTTGTATTTATCTGTTACTGGTATATGCCGAGCATTACGATTTTAACACCGTTTATTCCTTCTTGAGATGTGTGTATATTTTTTGGCACCTCCTGGATGTTATTGCTTTTTTAATACCTTGTTCCTTGGCTCCTGCTGTTTTTCTAATAGTCACATGTGCATATATTAACCACATAAATGCATACATGTGAATACATCATACACGCATTAGGTACAATCTTTTCCCCCTTTCTGTTCCTTTCCCCATTGCGTAGAAACCTATGTAAACAGCCCGATAAGGGTTCTATCACATTTTTGCCCATGCTCTCAGAGCCATACAAAATCTTAAGTATCTACATACATAAATGTGAGTGTTCTAGCAGCTACATGGTATCCCACTGTGCAAATGTCTCCCAGACGACAGAAATGACTTTGTTTCCAATTGTTTTTCCTCTGTGAAACACACTGTCATAACATTCTTGCATAGATGCTCTCGCATCTGGGGGAATTTTTCTATCTATGGGAAAGAATCTCAGGAATAGGACTGCCAGGCCAAAGGGTGAATGGATTTCTACCTTTAACAGATATTTCTAGTCGGCTTTCCAAAACAAATGCAGTCGGATACTCTTTCTCCACGCCCTCATCAACAAGAGGGGCTGCAGCTTTCAAAACGGTTCAGTAGATGATTGCCAGTAGTTCATTTAAGCAAAATCTGTATTTCATTGACCACCTGGAAAGTAAACAGCTCTTTTAATGTTTGCTGACTGCTTGAATTCGCTCTTCATATTCTTGGTCCTTTTTCTACTGGACTATCTGCTATTTTCTTCTTAATTGGTAACAATTCTATGTATATCATGGATGGTAATGACTGGCCTCTGCATTATAACTGGTCTCCTATACCTACTGTTGTTGTATTTGACTTTGTTTATGATTGTTTTATTCAGCTATGTCTGTCCCTTCCTTTTGCAGTTTCTGGGTTACCAGCCTTGGCTAAGAAGAGCTCCCTACCCTGGAGCAGACATGGCATTTGTTTTGGTTTGCATTTAGATCTCAATTCATTTGGACTTCCACTAAGTATATGGTTATAATATTTCAAATTTGTTTTTTTCCAAATGAAACAGCCATTGGGCCATCGACAAGTGTTAGGTTATCCACTCCTGATGGAGTTGAAATACCATGCTTACAAATTGTATCTGTGAGTCTATTCTACTGATCTATTTGTCTATTTCTATGCTGACATAATTTTATTATGGTGGCTTCATAGAATGCCCTTATATCAGGAAAGGCAAGTACCTACTTACTGTTTTTCTTTTTTATCAATATTTCTGCTCTATTTTTTTCTTAATTGGGTTTATCATAAGTTAATATATTTTTTATCTTTCAAAGAACCAACTTTGGATTTATTTATTCTTTCTCCTATTGTTTGATGTTTGCTGTTTCATTAGTTTAAGATTTTATCTTTATTCCATCTCCTTACCATTTTTATTGTTCTTTTTATAAAGTTCCTTTATTTTTCATTTTTTCCCCTTTAATAGCAAAGGTATTCAAGGTTACAAATTTTCCTCTAAGTATAACGAACACTGCATCCAAGAGAGTTAGATATTTATTTCTGATTTTATTGGATTATCATAAAAATGTGGCCAATAAAAAAATCTCCACTTCTTAAAACTTAAGATTTTCTTTGTAGCCAAAACATGATATATTAGTTAATGTTCCATGAAAATACAAAGTTATATTTTTTATTTGATAGACACATTATACATTTATTAAATCATGTTGATCATGTTGTCTGGTTATTCTATAACCTTCCTGAGTCGACTAAGCACATGTCTCAATCTAAAAGAGACAGATCAAAGTTATCCACAATAGTACAGTCCATTACAGAATATGAACAGAAATAAAATAGTGAGAGTCTACAAACACTTCATGAAAGCTAGAAGGTTCACATTCTATCAGAGGGTTAATTATTTTCACAAATTTTCCTCTCCATAAGTAGCCTTATATAATGAAATCCTGAGCTGCTTGTTTCATGTTCGGTGACTAAAAAATAAACTCTAGGAATGATGATTTGATGATGTAACGCCCAAACCAGGGCTGCTTGAAATTTCTGTTCCATGGACCCTTTGGAAGTCTGATGAGACTTTCAGACTCTCCAGGACAAAGTTTTTAAATGTGTGAGAGAAAACACATGGGATTACAAAAAAAAAAAATGATGTTTAAATAGTGCTATCAAAATACTGAAAAAAGTAACTTAGTGATTAGTAGTAAATGTTCTTCTTTGTTAACAGATTAAATAACAAGCGCTATTGGTAGATCTAATAACTACCATAATTTTGAAGTAGTTGTGAATGTAAAATTTTTTTGAGATGTCTGTGACAACTGTATGATGACATGAAAATGTCTGTGATTTCTATTGGTGATAAAGTCACAGGTAACTTCCTTTTTTTTCTTCCGAATTGGAGTCTCACTCTGTCGCCCAGACTGGAGTGCAGTGGCACGCTCCCGGCCACCACAGCCTCGACCTGCTGGGCTGTGGTGATCCTTCCTCCTCAGCCTTCCAAATAGCTGGAACTACAGGCGCGTGCTACCATGCCTGCCTTATTTTTTTTGATTTATTGTAGAGATGAGGTCTCGCCAAGTTGCCCAGGTGGGTCTTGAACCTGCGGGCTCAGGCAATCCACTCACTTCAGCCTCCCAAAGTGCTGGGCTTACAGGCTGAGCCACTGAGCCTGGCTACAGGTAACTTCTGAGGGTTATCTATGATATATATCATAATTGAAGGAAATTGTGGTCAGTGGAAATAAAATATGAATTCTTTCCCATCCATTCATGGACCCTCTAAATTTAATTTAAAGACCCCAGGTTAAGAACCCCTTATCTAAAGTCTACGCCTAATTCTTCCAGGGGCTCTATTTTGAAACTTCTCAGTCCTCCCTGGCTTTACTAACATGACTTTCCTAGAAAAGAATAATTTTTCACTATTTAACTCTTCCAAGTGGGATGTATTAAGCAGAAAAATCATGGAATTGGAGTTTAATTTAAACACACATACAAAAAACTAGGTTCAAATCCCAGCTCTGCCATTTACTGTGAAATCTCTGACAAGTAATTTAAACTCACTGAGCCTCAGTTTCCTCTTATATCATTTGGAATTTAAAAATCTATTTTCTGGTGTAATTGGGGTTTATCAAAAAATGGATGAAATATCTAGACTCTCCTCAGAAAAAGAAATGAATTCAAAAACATACATGCTAGGCTTAGGACTCATAGACCTTGGGTTACTACTTCCAGTGTTATCTTTTATTACTACCTTGATAAATGTCTTTTTTTTTAAGTCAGAAATGAATGTCCAAGCCTTCACCTTTCGGAATAGGAGAAATGTTACCTGGAAATCCATCAACTCTTTCCTAGAAACTTTCACAAAATGCCATCAAAATCTTTCTGTGTGCTTTTTAGGGAACAGAACCTGAATTGGGGTCATAGTGCAGTGTAACATTATACTGGTGTGAATAAACGGGAACACACATTTCAAGAAATGTGATGTAGTAGTCTTTGTTCAAACTTCAATATTGCTCGAGTTGTAACTGTGACAAAGCATTATGACCAAATCCGAATTTAACACCCAGGGAGACCCATAGACCAACCAGAAAAGATCCAGAAAATGATGACAAATATAGTAAAAGCATGAAAAAGCATGCCCTGTACAAACGGATAACTAAACTGGTAACTAGGATTGCGTAGCCTGGCAAAGGAAAAAAACCAGAGAGTAAACTCAAAACGGTCTTGAAACATACAAAAACATTTCAAAACGTAGGTTTGATCTTGGTCAAGAGTTAAAGAAGCAGCAGCGAAAAATTGTAAACAGGAGGGTGCAATGAGTCAAAAAGAATCCCTGGCTTCTTGTTCCGAAACAAAAACCGGACTCCGATGACAAATCAGACCATCGACTTGCACGTCTCATCCTCCCTCTAGTGATGGTGTCACCATTCTTTCAATTACCGATACTCACAACACATAGGCCAATCTCCCGTGTCCACTGAGTCATTAAGTACTAAGAAGCCTACCCCTAATGCCTACCCCTTCTCTTCCTTCCACAGCCACCAGCAAAACTTGGAGCCTCACTGTTTTCTCTGAAGATAACATCTAATAGGCCTCCCAGATTACAAGGTTCTCCCTGCCCAAATCTCTCCTGGCTGAAGGATGCACTGGCCATGAAACATCTGGCAAGATACTCAAGACCTGTTATTTCACAAAGCTGTTAGAAGGATCAAATGATATAATTATACGAGGGCATTTAAAATAATCACCACCCAAATGCAAGAAATGTATATTAGACTCCAGATTTTTTTTGATTTTTTTTTTTTTTTGAGTTGGAGTCTCACTCTGTTGCCCAGGCTGGAGTACAGTAGCACACGGCTACCCCAGCTTTGACCTGCTGGGCTGCAGTGATCCTTCTGCCTCAGCCTTCCAAGCAGCTGGAACCACAGGCACGTACCACCATGCCCAGCTAATTTTTTTGATTTATTGTAGAGATGAGGTTTCATCAAGTTCCCCAAGCTGGTCTCGAACCCTGGACTCAAGCAATCCTCTGGCTTCAGCCTCCCAAAGTGCCGAGATGACAGGTGTTGGCCACCGCACACGGCATAATTTTATCTTCTTGTCAACTAATTTGTATCCTTTTTTGGGGGAGAGGGGTCAGAATCTCACTCCATCGCCCACACTGGAGTGCAGTGGCACACTCATGGCCACTGCAGCCTCAACATGCTGGGCTCAGGTGACCCTTCCATCTCAGCCTTCCAAGTAGCTGGAATCACAGACATGCACCACCATGCCCAGCTAATTTTTTTGTTTACTATAGAGACGAGGTCTCGCCAAGTTGCCCAGGCTGGTCTCAAACCCTGGACTCGGGCAATCCTCTCGCCTCCGCCTCCCAAAGTGCTGGGATTACAGACATGAGCCACTGTGCCCAGTTCTATTTGCTTACTTTTCAAAGAAGGAGAAAGTACGAACCCCATACACTATGTAAGTAGACTTTAAGCCAAAGATCTTGGGCATACTTAGAAAAGTAAGCACCACAAAGAACAAACATTCTCCACCACTGAGGATTTCAAGAGACTATGCCAAAGCCTTTGAAAAGAATCCAGCAAAGTGATCAAGTTTCTCCCTGCAGGTCAGGCAACCCGGAAAACCTGGAAGGCCACATGGAGTGAGGCGCCAGGACCATTAAAGTGGAGCCGGCCATTTGCCCCATTGGGGCTGTAGGGTACAGAGCTCAGACAGAGTCTGGGAGACAAGCAAAGTCAAAAGCCAGATAGCAGACTCTGAGGAAGGAAGCGGCATAGATGCAGACTTAAAGGTCTCCCTCGGCAGAAATCAAGTGATGTAAATGAGTTTGGGGAAAAGCAAAAAATGTTTCTTCATTCCCAAAACCTAGGAAAGTTATCAACGTCCTCAAGAAGTACCCTTGATGAAACAGGAGAGTGATGAAATTCAGAAACCCCACAGGGACGTCCCCAGGTCCACGGGCTGTGGGTGATGACAGAGGTGAACAGCTGGGCCTCACTCTGCCTACAATGGGCAGAGAGAAGACTGAGATCAGGAGGACTGCTGAGATTTGACGTTTAAAACTTCTCCAAACAGAGTGGTTTGGAGAAAAGTCTGGAGGTGTTCGTTGTTCTCGCTGACAAAGGCAGGGGCCCACTCTTCCCAGACATGGAAAACTAAGGACTGTGTTAAATGGGTGATCAGGCCCATGGGGGCCTTTGTATCAAAGCACCCAAAGTGTCCCCTCAGAAGCAGGAGGACAGTTCAACACTCAACGGTTTCCTCAGGGTCTGTAACCATGGACACAGGGACTTCTCGAATGAACACAGAAGACCCAACTCTGTCTCCAGTCCCTGCAGCTACACAGACCCAGTCCTGCTCCCCTCAATTCTCCTGAACTGCTGACAGGTGGGTGCTCCTTGCCCTGTGTGCTCACATGTGGAGAGAGACAGAAGCCCTGGTCCACAGGAGGAAGTCAAGAGGAAATCACCTGCCATGCTTTCTGGACCAAACCCTTCAGAATTGCCTTTCATGAAAAAATAAGATGGAAAGAAAAGACAAAATGTCTCCCACGAAAGAAGACTAAATGCTCCAAAGACAAAGCTTTTCCTGGAAGTTTTATCCTAAGAAACAGAAAAAGAAATTAAACCACCAGCACTTCACACTCTGAAGAAAATTTAAAAATGAAAAAGAATGTGAACTCCACAAGAAAATTTAAAGAGATACATGACTATCAGGATGAAATGAAAGGCAGTTGGCAGAGTCAAGGGGGAAAAATCCCTATTATTTCATAAATAAGAAATGTTTTAGGAATATCATACAGCAGAATCAACACAGAAGAAAACCAAACCTTCGCTAAGAAGTAGCTCAAGGAAACAGAATATAGATGAAAATAGACAAATGAAAACAAAGGTGATCTGTTCGAAGCAGACAACAAAATAAATAAAGACCAAAAAAAGATTTGCCCAAGTTAAAACAGAAAGCATATTTCCCAAAATGAAGAACTAACTCTGTACATCACAAGGGTTTGAGGTGTTTCATGAAAATGTAATACATATCATCAAAACAGAATTATAGTGAGGAAATTACTTTAAACATTAAAGACATAAACTCCTATGAACACCCAGGCAGAAAAATGAGCTTCCTGCAAGAAAATGCATTATGTAATTGTAGTTCTATTTGCTTATTTTCATTCAAGGGTCATTCAAGAAGTTCTCTTTTTTAAAACTAATTGGGATTTTTTTCTTCTTTTTTATCATTAGTTTCTATTTTCTTATTTTTGACTCCGAGATTGTGATCTGCACAGTTTTTGCCTGGACTAGTTTACCATAGTTTTCTTGGCAGCCTGCTCTATGGCTTAAACCTTCTTGACTCTTCTTTGGCTGCTTGAAGCCAAGTTGTGTCCTCTGTAGGGTACAAAATTCTGTATGTACCTATTTCATCGACCCTGTGAACTGCATTGGGGTGATAGGGTCCCTGCATCTTCATTTTGCCAACTTGGTCTGTCAAACACTGAGCGGTGTTAAAAGTCTCTCATTTCACTTGTGTGCCCATAAGAAATGGAAAGAGCTAACAAATAGAAGAACCATTTGTAGCAATTTTTGCATGTATATTTTAAAGCTAAGTTATTGACGTAAAACATTTCAAAATCATGTCATCTTCATTGTGGACTGAAATCTTAGCTAATTTTTTAAAAACCCCTCTGTTTAGTTTTTTTTGTCTTTAATTTCATTTTGATAGCAAAACATGACTCCTACTTCCACTTAGTTTGACGTATCATTGCCATCCTTCCATTTTTAACTCTTCTGTGTCATTTAGCTTTGAGTATCCTTTTTAGATAGAACCTCTTTCAGAAAATGTGATTCTTTAAACTAAACTTGAGAGTATCTATTTTTTAAAGAGAAAGTTTATTCTATTTGAACGTATACTTCATCTCTATCCTTCTATTTTTAACTTTTCTCTGCCATTTTGCTTTCAGGATCCCTTTTAGACAGAGTACCTCCTTTAGGAAGTTTGATTCTTTAAACTTGATATCTATCTACTTCTTAAGAGAAAAGTTTAGCCCTAATATTTACATAAAAACATCTCAACTTCTGTCATCTTATTTTCTGAATTTAAATGTCATTGTGATTCTCTTTGCCTTTGACTAAGAGTTTCCTTAATTTAGGCATCCACTAGATATTTTCTCTAGTGGATAGGAAAACAGATATAGTATTTTTATCTTAAGGATGGATTACCTTCAATATTTCAAATACAGTGTAAACTAACTTGTATTAGTTATATTCAATGAAACTGCTTCTATGGAAAACCTTGTGTGTAAGATGAGGAAATCAGTACACATGTATTTACTCTCATACCATTCTTTCCTAATTCTGCCTTTTGGGTTGACATAATCTGGGATTTTTGAACATTATTATTTGTGAAACTATCCGCTCTAACCTGATGTGTCTGTGTTTCCTCAGATCATTTTTTACTTCGGATTTTGTGGGGGGTACTTATAAACAAAACAATGATTTAAACTTAATTCTATATGTATGTGTTTCAGTACTCATAAATAATCCCCAAGTGCTACAATTTCCCCATAATCAAGTTCCTTATTTTGGTTCACTTCTCGGCTACATGGAATACTTCATTGAGTAGCTTTTTTCAAGAAACATATGTGAGCAACATGCTTCCTCAGTCACTGTATATCTGAGAATATCCTCCTGTGCCTTTCATAAAAGGGAAAACAGTCTAACTGGATGTAGCATTTAAAGGTTACAGTTTTCTCTTTCTCAGAACTAGAACCAAATTGCTTCATTGTCTTTTGAGGGACAAGGCTGAAAAGAGATGTCTGCAGCATGACTGATTCTTGTTCCTTCAGAGACTTTTTCCCTCCGTTTAGATGCTTGAAACGTACTTTTGCTTTATAAAATTCAAAATTTTCACCAGAATATATGTAGATGCTGGTATTTTTCTACTAATTCTAGCAGGCACATAGTAAACGTGATCTTTAAAATGTGAAATTCCTGTATTCCTTCACGTGTCTCTTATTGTGGTTTCCTTTATTCTGTTTTCTCTATTTTCTTCCTGAAGGGCACCAATTACCTCCCATGCTGGATTGTTGCCTTCTGTAGTTCACACCTATCATCTTATTCCTGACAATTTTCCAATCATTTTCCTTTTCCTCTGTATTAAAAGACAGTTTTCTAAGTAGCTCTCACCATTAATTATGTATTTAGCAGGTTTAGTCTCACTGTGTCTAGTGAAGTTTGCAATTCTGCTATAGTTAGTTTCTATGCAGAATTTTCTTGACTCTACCAGCTCTGTTATAGCTTAGTCGGTGATCACAGTTCATCTTTCCTCCCCTTAACAGAGCTTTTAAAAATCTTTTATTGAGCGTGCACATATCTTTTCAATATTAAATGGCTGGTGACAGATATGTTTTCCCCCAGAACTTTGCTGTTTTCATTTGCTCACGTTGCAGAACAATTTGTAGGTCTCGTGTTTGTTCATTTTCTTTTTCCCACGTCAAGGGCAGGAAGGGTACTCAGCCCACTGTTGGCCTCTTCTCCCATAATTCCTTGCCCACCCGTATGCTGTGAGAAGTCCTGACACCCATGCGCTGTTCCATGGAAAGCTGGGGAGGTGACTCATTTAATTCTGTGTTACCAGTTCAGTGACCCAGCACACTGAGGGAACTCGGAAGCGGGGCTACAGGCCATCCTCCCTGGGGACATCTGTCTCTGCAGACCTTTCATGGGGTTCGGCAGATCTCATATGCCAAGGATCCTTCTCCATGTCCAGTCTGCTCTTTTTGGCCTGGCCTCTTCTCCACACATGTGATGGGATGTGTCTGGTGTCCACATGGTTGCTAGCTGCTAGGACTAGCAGGGAAAGGTCCCAACGCCTCTCCCTATGCTGAGCAAGGTGACCGTCTTCAGACCTCTCCTCTCCACTGCCTCTCAATGCAGTTGTTCCATGGTGATGAGAGGATTTCCCAGATAGAGAGTTCCCACCTGTCCCAAGGACCAGCCTGGCCTCTCACTGTCAACTCTCCAACTTCCCAAGTTGTATTCGCATTCTGACAGGATCACCCTAAGTTACAACAATACCACTGTCTTGTGAAGGAGGAGAAGAATAAATCTTCCTTTAATATCTTTCATCAATCACACTCTAGTCTACCTTATCTGGCAGGAATTCTCAGAGTTTAAAAAAATGTTTTCCATCCCTCTGACTATTTTAATTGGAATCTGGGAGAGTAGGGAAGGAACAGATGTCTTTTCATCTCTCCGTTGTACCTCAAAGTCTAATTTTCCCCTTTTTGGTCTCTAGTTATGATAGTTTTAGGAAATTCTAATATAGAACATTGTTTAAAAAGTAGTTACTCTTAAATCAAATGAAGGTAAATAACAGTACATAGTATATAAAATATATTTTGTGTGTATTATTGTGGTAAAATATACACAACATAAAACTTCCTCTTTTAGCCGTTTTTAGCTGTGTAGTTCAGTGGCATTAAGCACATGCACATGGCTGTGCAACCATCACCACCATCCATCTCCAGAACTTTGTTATCTTCTCAAACTGGTCATCAGTACCCATTAAACAACAGCTCTCCAGATTCCCCCCTCGCTCCAGTCCCTGGCAACCACCATTCTGCTTTCTGTCCCTATGAATTTGACTATTCTAAGTGCCTCGTTTAAGTGGAAATATACAATATTTGTCCTTTTGTGTCTGGCCTATCTCACCTGCCATCATGTTTTCAAAAATTATCCATGTTGTGGCGTGTATCAGAATTTCATTCCTCTTTTTTTTTTTTTTCTGTTGGAGTCTCACTCTGTCGCCCAGACTGGAGTGCAGTGACACGCTTACGGCTACCCCAGCATCGACCTGCTGGGCTCAGGCAATCCTTCTGCCTCAGTCTTCCAAGTAGCTGGAACTACAGGCACGCATCACCACACCCGGCTAACTTTTTGATTTATTGTAGAGATGAGGTCTCGCCAAGTTGCCCAGGTTGGCCTTGAACTCATGGGCTCAGGCAATCCTCTCACCTCGGCCTCCCAAAGTGCTGGGATTATAGGTGTGAGCCACCACATCCGGCCAATTTCATTCCTCTTTACGACTGAATCATACGGCATTGTATTATGTTCCACATGTTGTTAATACATCAAGGGGCATTTGAGTTGTATCCACTTTTCAGCTATTGTGAATAATGCTTTCTATTCTTTTGGGTCTATACCTACAAGTGGAATTGCTAAATCCTATGGCAATTGTGTGTTTAATTTTTTGAGGAACTGCCATACTGTTTGTCACACTGGATGCACCAGTTTACATTCCCACAGTATTGTCCAAAGATTCTTATTCTTCCACATCTTCTCCAACACTTTCATTATTGTTATTTTAGTAATAGGCATCCTAATGGACTCAGAACAGATTTTCAGTGAGTCATTCTCACATTCACAAATTCCTTTAACTCAAATTCATATAAGAAAGGGTGAGGGGAGCAATATCGGTGTGGAGAAAGACCTATTCCACGGTACGAAAAGATGCTCAACTGGCAGTCTAGCATGTGCAACAGGCTCACAGCAACGAGCCAGCAGGCTTGAGCCACTGCACCACACACCGACACAGCTCTGCCCCACCTCTCTAAGTGCCAGCCCCTCTGACCGTTAGAAAAGCGGGCCACATAAGGAGGTGGTGGGGTTGCAAGTAGAGGTAGCAAGAGGTTGCCATGCCAGACGACCCTGCTCCCAGCTTCACCTGCTAAAAATGGGAGTCATCTCATTTGCCTTGACAGGATTAGAAGGGCTGGAAGAAGACACAGATAAAGAAGCAGATTAATTGCTTTAGATGTCAGCACTGTTACCATGTGTATCTCTACCCTTATTTCAACTCTCTTCCTTTAATGTGGAACCATCAAGCTTTTCATTTTTCACCCCGCCTTTTAAAAATTTTTGGAATTCATTCATCTTTGCTTACCACAAGACTGCCTTGTACTAGAATCTGGTTCTTTTCTCAAGGGTCTAACATTTCAGCTTGTTATAAACAGCATATGGATATGGATTATTCAATGATAATGTGTGCTACATTCCAGGAATTTATGTTTTCTGTGTATATGTGAATAGCAAGTAAGTACTGCATTGTTTTTTCTCTACTCTCAGAATAAATGATATACTAATCAACCAACCAAAATACTAGCTTGGTAATATATTCTTTTATGATTTGTAGACAGAACATCTTTATTGATTTAAAATTCTTTAATGTTCTGTGTTAAAGGTAGCCATACAAGAAATATTATATAACTACTTAGCATTTTAGGTAAAATGTTAGATTTGCTCTTTTTTTTTTTTTTTTTTTTTAGTCAGAGTCTAACTCTATCACCCAGGCTGGAGTGCTGTGGCACATTCACGGTCACCCCAGCATCACCCTGCTGGGCTCAGGCAATCCTTCCACCTCAGCCTTCTGAGTAGCTGGAACCACAGGCATGCACCACCATGCCTGACTAATTTTCTGATTTAGTGTAGAGACGAGGTCTCACCAAGTTGCCTGGGTTGGTCTCAAACCCGTGGGCTGAGGCCATCCATTCACCTCGGCCTCCCAAAGTGCTGGGATGACAGGCTGAGCCACCAAGTCTGGCCAGATTTGCTCTTGAAGACACTAAAGATACAGAAGACTAGTAAGAGATTTCCTGGTCATCAACTTCTGAATAACATATTAGTATGGATGCTCTACTGGCCTTAAATTCTGGTATCTCATGCCGGATAAATCTTGCCATACTTACTTGCCATACTCAGACTCAGACTTCAGTGTCCTCTGTGCATTTCTGGCTGCTATAGTTATGACCAGAACACAGTGAGGCTTTAGCTTTTTTTTTTTTTTTTTTTGAGTTGGAGTCTCACTCTGTCACCTAGACTGGAGTGCAGCGGCCGCTCCCGGCCACCGCAGCCTCCACCTGCTGGGCTCCGGCGATCCTTCCGCCTCAGCCTTCCAAGTAGCTGGGCCTACAGGCGTGCGCTACCATGCCCGGCTGATTTTTTGATTGATTGTAGAGATGAGGTCTCGCCAAGTTGCCCAGGCGGGTCTCGAACCCGCGGGCTCAGGCAATCCACTCACCTCAGTCTCCCAGGCTTTAGCTTTTAAAACAAAGACCCGCACGCGTAGATGAAGCTCTTCACATGAGCAAAGGGTGTATTGTGATCATCACCAAGAATTTCTGAAACTCACACGTCAGAAAGTATCATCTTCACTTCCCTGGACCTTTCAAACGGGAACACACAGGGGTCGTGGCTTTCCACTATAGCCTGACTTTCACCTTCTTCAAAAAGAGGGGGGGAAAGGAGAAGGGAAAAACCCATCCAAGCACTTCTCATCAATAGCTAAATGCACCAGTGTATTTGCAGTACTGTCTCCTTTTCCTTTACGCCAAGTGAGTGATGAAAGCCTGACGGGACAGGTGAGCCACACAGTCACACCGAATCACCAGGGTGTATCCACAGAAATCGATAAAAACAGGCCCAAGTGGGCGCAAAAAGATGTCGCTGGGAGCCGCAGAGGCAGCCAGCGAAAAAAGCTCCGTCGTGGGAGGAAGAGGTTAAAAAGTTCAAGAAAATTTCTGAATAAAATTACTAGGACTAAGGCAAGGAAAGGGATTAATTTTTCAATTTTCTTGAAAAACAGGAGTCAACCTGTGACCCGGCTTCCCAGGCATTACATGCAGGCCTCGGGAACACAGTCATTTAGGAAGTAACTGCTTCAAGGAGCCCAGCTAAAACTACAAAGACATGGAATTCCAGTCAGACACAGGAAATTCTTCGGGGAATAAAAGAATTCTATGACTCATAAGATGAAAATCTCCCAAAGACTCACTAAAGTAATCTAATGAAGCACTGTCACTGGGAAGGGAGTTTGATGAATTTATGTGTTATGCAGGGAAATTTCAGGCAAGACAGGAAATTGAACAAACTTGAACCTGTATCCATGTGTAATTCTTCCTCTCAGAGCAAAACTAACTTTAAGGGCACCGGACTTTTCCTATATGGTATGGCATTCTACAGAATGCTGTGTTTTTAACTTCCAGAATGTTAAGCAAAATTTCATACCCATTTTTTAAGGAATAAAACAGGTCAGCCCAGAAGTAAGTCCAGGATTTGTATGTGGGTCATTTTCGAGGTTCTTGGTCTTCAAATTTAATACAATTTGAAAGAAGCTATAAGAGTTGAAGGTGAAGGCTTGAGACAGATGCCAACAGAAAGAAGAAGATGAAGTTTTTTTTCTCCCTGGGGAACTTAACAAACAACAAAAACTAGAGATGGCATTTTTTCCTTGACTTTTAGACCATACTTCAGCATAGGAGAAAAACCACCAGGGAGGCTATCCTGGCCTTACAACGTTTCCTATTTCCTTCTAACTTAATTCTAGCTCAACATTTTGCCTGTTCTCTATGAAATTCCCTTCTGGTAACAGGTTGTAAAAATAGAGCGAGCTGCGAAAGCCCTCTGCTTAATCTTTCCCAGGGACAAACAGGGTGTAATGTACGGTGTGTGACTATGAGTTAGATGGCAAACTACTTCTATTTAATTTAGTCTAGTGCTCAGCTTCACCTCTGAAATATCAGTCTGCAGCCTTCTATTTTGGTTTGATTCTATAGTCCACTTAAAACAGTAAATGTTTATGTTAAAAAGACAAGAGAATGTGTGATGTATTTTAACTGTCAAAAGTGTTGTGAACAGCAGCAGCTGGAAGGAGACTGGGTAGCCCACTTCACTGTGGTCCTGAAGCCTGCTAGATTCTTCAAATTGGCAGTCGTATCCCTCAGTGCTCAGGAGGGAAGGAGGGAGGAAGGACGGAAAGGAGAAAGGGAGGGAGGGGGGGAGGGAGGGAGGCAGGCAATTATCCTCTCTGAAAAAATAGTCAAACTTCTAGAATTCACATATGGTCTTTGCATTGGATGCTACGCTAGCTTCTAGCGTGGGGACTGAACCGGTCACTTGAAGGAGCCTTTCTTTCATTACTTTAGGTCTCTGGATCATACTGAGACACAAGCCAGGAGGAAATGAAAGGGGCTCCATCCTGGGCATGTCTTACAGGTCTGTGCGAACTGGGGGTATCCAGTTCTTCTGCAATCATCCTTCGCATCGTCCCGAATGTATTTCGACATGGCTCTCATTAAAGGCCTGTGCAGAAGGCCAAACACTGAACACAAGTTGCCCTCTTTAATGTTTCCAGGTCTAGTGAGACTCCACTCCTAAAACTGAACAGAGGGTGTACAACAACACCCTTAGTCTTATTGCAGCAATTTCAGGCCCGGTGGGAACACAGCCTACAGAAGACAGAAGTGGAGCCTAAGTCTGTGTTGGAAGGTAAGGACAATATACGCATGATTAGATTTCAGGTTTGACATATTTAACATTTGAAAGTGGGGAGCTGAGTGTGGTGGCGTGTGCCTGTAGTCTGAGCTACCACTTGGAAGGATGAGGCGGGAAGGTGGCTTGAGCCCAGGAGGTCAAGGTTACGGTGAGCTGTGATCGTACCACTGCACTCCAGCCTGGGCAACAGAGCGAAACCTCGTCTCTAATAAATAAATACACAAATGAAGTATCTGAAGGTGGACAAATGCCCGCGTGAGTCAACTCCTGCCAGCCTCTCCAGACACCTCTCGGCCAGTCTTCCTCGTGTGCCTCAACCACATTGGTCTTCTTTTTCTTCCTCCAACATATCAAAGACTTGCTTTCTCTTCTGCTTTGAAGACTCCCCCAAGTTCTTTGTATGGCTGTGTGCTCATACTTTTGACTTTAGCTCAAATATCATCTCCCCAGGGAGGCTTCCTTGAAATCCCTCTTTAAAAGAGCGCCCGCCCCTCCCACCACCACCATTCCCGATGATGGGATCCTTTCTATGTCCTTTACGGCTCCTCAAATGTCACCATGTATGTCTGTTTCCTTGTTCAATAGCACCTTGAAAGCAGGAGCCCTGACTGTCTCCTTAGCACTGTGTCTCCTGTTCCTAAAGCAGTACATATTTACATCATGGATATGCTAAAACTCTACTAAAGGCAAAGGGTAAAACAGCATGAAGCTGGCTGGGCGTGGTGGCTCAAGCCTGTAACCCCAGCACCTTGGGAGGCCGAGGTGAGAGGATTGCCTGAGCCCAGGGGTTCAAGACCAGTCTGGGCAATTTGGTGAGACCTTGTCTCTACAATATATCAAAAAATTAGGCCGGCATGGGAGCATGCACCTGTAGTTCTGGCTACTTGGAAGGCTGAGGAGGAAGGATCGCCTGAGCCCAGCAGGTCAGTGCTAGGATGGCCGTGAGTGTGCCACGGCACTCCAGCCTGGGCGACAGAGTGAGACTCTGACACACACACACACACACACACACACACACACACACACACTCCAGCCTGGGCGACAGAGTGAGACTCTGATACACACACACACACACACACACACACACAACTATACAATCTCATCCTCAAAAAAGTTATAAAGAGAAAGGAGACTGGGAAAGACTGGGAAGTGATCATAGTACAGCAAGACTGTCGCTTTACAAGGGGCACATGAGTCAGGTAGAAACAAACCCCATGTCTGTCTCATGTGGGAAAAACAGCCTGTTTCAAGGGAGGGGACTCTGTGTGTAAAGGCACAGAAACAATGTTAACATCGCAGTGCATTCTGGGAAATTCATCCAGGCTTTCTCAAATACACGTTGCTAAGGGAGGGGTGGGAAAATAAGGAACTGAACTTGGACAGAGAGGAGTCCATGGCATGCTAAGTGGGGGTGGTTTCATCCTGGAAGCAACTGAAAGCCCTTGGAAAAGCTCTGGGCAGAGGGGCTACCCGATCAGTTTTGCTAGTGCCAGTCACATCATATTTCCTCTTTGTAATCTCATTTTTAAAACTCGGCCAGTTAGGAAAGGGCCTGAGTCTACACTGCACCATATTTTCTCAGTGCCCAGCCCATTTGAAGAGATATTGAAGTAGTGTTTTAAGGAATGAATTAATAATAGGAATGTCACCATAACAGCAGAGTAGGAGAGATCAGCCTTCGCCTCTCACCTTCCAAAAATAAACAAACAGTAGTCACGAGCAACATATCTCAGAGAGGTCCCAGGATACCACTAAATAATCTGTATCCATACCACACAGTGAAAATATACACATAGAAAAAAATATCGCTGGTAGGATGAGCATACCTGAGATGCCAAGGACGGCCAGGAACAAAGAAGAAAGGCAGAAGCCGTCTAGGTCAGCTGGTGGTGGAAGCCACCTTGGTCTCCAGCAGCCTGCTCTATAGAAGATACCAGTATCTTTTGCCACTAAGGTAACAGGCATTTCTGCCAGGGAACCCCAGAGAAAAAGACCCAGCCACGCACCCTCCCCCACCCAGGAAGTGGCTGCTGTAAAGCTGCTTCAGGAAATGAGCCACCAACTCTCAAATCCCACACGTGCCTCGGCCCGGGCCACCTTGTCAGTCCCCACACCCCAGACCTGAGCTCCGTGGCTCCCTGGACGTGTCCACCTCTCAGACTCTGAAGCCGCCATCAGAACAAGCTAGTTTGCACTCCAGACCCTGGAGCAGAGCTCTTGCTGTCCAAGACCAGGTGGCAGGCACCAGCCCAGCCACCACAGAGAGCTCGGCCGGCCCTCATCTCAGTGCCACCATAGCTGCGAACGTCTGTGCTCTAGTTCTCGACTCCCCAGCTACTTTACAAGTACCCACGCCGCGCACAGTGCTGCCAGTGTGGCAGTGGATGTGTCTGCACACTGGATGCCAGCGTCATTGCCTCCCCAGATCCCAAAGCCAGAGTGCCTCCATGTGTGCTCGTGCTGCCGGCCTCAGCTCCACGGCACCACACGATCATCGCTCATCAGACACTGGTGCCTTCGCAAACTGTGAGCAGGCCCACAGGCCACACCCAGGGCCAAGATACAGCCCCTCAGTCATAACTTTCTCAGTGGGAGGAAAAGAGATTGGGAGGCCCTTATTTGCCACTGCCATTGAAAACCCTAACACCTGCACTCCCCACTGCAGACATCCATGATGGCAGTCACTGAGTGTTCCTGCAATAGTCATCAACTCCGACAGGGCTGCACAGACACCACACAGCTGCACCTCCACTGGTGCCAGATCTGTTGCACCCTCACCCCAGTGAGTGCCCTGGATGTTTCCCATCAGGAAGATCTGCTCATAGCAAAATTGCCTTGTGAAGTCTGAAAGAGGCAGATGCTCCACCCAGCATCCACGTAAGGCAACAAGAAACATAAGGAACCAAGGAGACACACAGTAATTTCCCTAGCCGACCACAAAGAAATGGAGATATACAAACTGCCTGACAAAGAACTCAAAATAATTGTCTTAAGGAATCTCAGCAAACTTCAATAAAATATAGAGAAGTTATTCAGTAAAATTGTAACAATATGTGACAAAAACAAGAAATTTAACAGAGATTAAAATTATATTTTAAAAATCAAACAAATTATGTAGTTGAAAAATGGAACAGATGAAGTGAAAATTTCAGTAGAAAAGCATCAACAGCAGAATTGCTCAAGCAGAAGAAAGAATCTGTGAACTCAAAGACAGTTTACTTGAAAAATATGGTGGGGGAAAAATAAAGAAAAGATGAAGGACAAAAAATAAAGAAAACTTAAGAGACTTATCAAAAAGCAACAATATCAAGAAGGAAAATAGAAAAACAGAGGGCCAGATAGCTTATTTTTAAAAATAATGGCAGAAAATTTTCTAAATCTGGGGAAAGATATAAATATACAGGTACAGGAAGGTCAAAGGTCTTCAATCAGATTCAATATAAATAAGACTACATGAAGACATACTATAATCAAACTGTCAAAAAGCAAAAGCAAAAAGGGAATTCTGAAGGCAGTAAGAGAAAAGAAGCAATCACATTCAAGAAAGTTCTAATAAGGTTAGGAGAATACCTCTCAGCAGAAATCTTATAGGCCAGGAGAGAGTGAAATGATATAAGCACTAAAGAAGAAAAAAAATAACTGGCAACCAAGAATATTTTACCCAGCAAATCTGTTATACAGAAATAAAGAAGAGATAACTTTCCAAAACAAAAGCTGAATGAGTTCATCACCACCAGATCTGTCTCATAAGAAATACTAAAGGCAGTTCTTTACATGGAAAAAAGTGACTAATTATTAACATGAAAATATATTAAAGCATAAAACTCACTGGTAAAAGTAGGTACACAGTCAAATTCAGAATACTCTAATACTATAATGGTGGTAGGGAAATCACTTATATCTTTACTATGAAAGTTAAAAGACAAAGCTATTAAAAATAATAGCTACAGTAATTTGATGGGGAGCATGAAGTCTAAAAATATATAAATTGTAATAGCAAAAATATACAATGTGAGAGGTAGAGGTAGAGCAAAAGTGTAGAGTTTGTATGTGTGTCTCTTAAGAGGAGGCAGCAGAGAACAGCTACCCGTCACTAGCTGGAACCCAGCCCACACCATCACCTGCAGGGGCAGACTGAGCACAAGCAGTACAAACCATGGAGAAGGCAGGTCATAGAAACTGGAATATAGTTCCAACGCCAGTGATGAGATGCCAACAGGCACCATCTTCTCAGCCACTGGACCAGGCAGAGACCTGCATTGCCCCGCCCAGCTCTGCCCAACCTCCATCGTGGGACCCAGAGGCTATCTTCTCGTCAGACTTGGAGAGAGAGATGCCCCTCCCCCACACTGGAACAGGCACAGACACGTCAGATCTGAGTGGGAGACTTGACAGCAGCAACACGTCGGATCTGAGTGGGAAACTTGACAGCAGCAGCAGCTAATAGGGTAAGTCTGGATCTGATCCATCCTCCTCCCCAAGTAATCTGTGGGCTGAGAGCAACCTTATCAGCCCGTGCTGAGAGTGGAGGGGAGGGGATGCTCCCTAAGGAAGAGGCCTGAAAGGAACCTGGAGTTACAGAAACAGTCACAGAGTGAGTTGTTTTTCTTTCCCTCTTGTTTGTTTATTGTTTCACTTTTACCTTTCTATTCTTCTCTCTTTCTGCTTTTGTTCACAATTTTGTACTTGCTTGGTTTCTGTTATTTCACTGTTGTTTTTCTGTTTACATATGGGTATTTTTGAGGAAGAGTACACCAATGGGGGGGTTTTGTTTATTTGCTTGCATGATTATCTGTGTATTTTTGTCTTTTTTGTTTTTTCTGTCTTTGTCTCTCTGTTTATTCATTAGCTGGTCTGTTTTGCTGTTTTCCCTCTTCTTCTTTCTCTCCACCTCCCTTTCATCTTCCTCTTACCTTTTTCCATTTCTTTACCTTTTCTTCATTTGTGTAGGTTTTCTCCCCCTCCCTCCTCTTTATTTTAACCTCTTTTTTAATTCTATTGTTCAGTGATGGGGGATAGCTTTTATTTCTGTTTGCTCAATCTCCTATTGTTCCTTATGTAGATTCTCTGGT
>CAUYQG010220979.1:0-38816 GCA_963574415.1 Tarsius wallacei
TTTGTTTCCCATCCTCTTACTTTGAGTCTGTGAGTGTCCTTTCTAGTGAGGTGAGCCTCTTGAAGGCAATAAATTGTTGCCTGGTGATATTTTATCCATTTTGCCATTCTATGTCTTTTCAGTGGTGCATTTAGTCCGTTCACATTCAAACTAATTATTGAGATGTGGGAGTTGATCCCTATCATAGTGTTCTTACAGAGTTGTGTTGTTCTTCCTGTTTGTGTGATGTCTTTCTTTTGGCTTTGGAGTTGGTTCATGTGTGTTTTAATCTTTTGCCTATACTCTTGTGAAGAATGTTTTTGTTCCTTTTTCCTTTTCTTCTGTGTTCAGTACTTTCTTAAGTGTTTCTTGTAGAGGTGGTTTGGTGGCAGATCTTGCTTGCAGGGGCTTTGAGGTCTCTCTTAGGGATTGGATATCTGGGAAAGATTTCAGTTCTTCCTCACTGATGAAGCTTAGCTTGGTTGGGTAGGTTATTCTCGGTTGAAATTGTTTATCTTTTAGAACTTTGAAGATAGGGCTCCAAGCTCTTCAGCCTGGAGGGTTTCTGTAGATAAATCTGCTGCTATTCTAATTGGTCTTCCCTGGTAGGTAGTCTGACCTTTTCCTCTTGCTGCCTTTAGGATTTTTTCTTTTATACCTACTTTGTTTAGGGGAATTATTATGAGTCTGGGAGTTGGTCTTCTCATTTGTTGTCTTGTAGGGGTTCTCTGAATCTCTTGTGTTTGAATTTTTTCATCACTGATGAGATGAGGGAAGTTTTCTTGAATGATTTCAAGAAATGTTTGTTCCAGTGTGGCCTCTGTTTCTCTCTCTGCCTCAGGAAGGCCAATTACTCTTAAGTTTTTTTCTCTTGAATTAACCATTCAACTCTTGAAGGTTTTGTTCTGTCTTTTAAGCTTCTTTTCTATGTTTTTGACAGTTTGGGTTAGTTCTGTGTTTTGATCTTCAAGTTCTGAGATTCTTTCTTCACTTGGCTAATTCTGCTTTCCATGCTTATTATTTTGCTATTTTTTCCATCAGTATTATTTACTGCTATTATTTCTGTCATCAGCTCCTTCCAATTTTCCTCTTGTCTTTCCTCACTTTTTTTTAATTCTCTCTATTAATGTCTTGATGTCTGGGTTTGTTGCATGTGACCAGTCATTCTGGGGGCGCTTCATTGTTTGTGTTCCGAAGTCTGTTTTCTCAGTGTCTGACCTCCCAGGGGTGTGTGTGGGAACTATATTCTTCTTTTGATTTTTCTTCATTTGTGCAGATTTTTCCTTCCTACTTTTTCCTTCTCTCCACTTCACCATCTTCTTTAATTCTGTTATTCGGGGGTGGAGTGGTTGCTTTTACTTCTGTTTGTTCTATCTCCTATTCTTCTTTATGTATATCCTCTTACTTTGTTTAATTCTGGAGTTGAACTGTAGGTTAAGTCTCATTATTTCATTTTGTAAACCATAGCTGCCATAGACACTGATTTCTCTGATGGATCTTATTGAACAGGCTAGGACCTTGTGAAGTACAATGCTGAACAGAAGTACTGAGAGTCAGAATACTGGTCTTGTCTCCAACCTTGAGCCTTACCCTCCTGGCGCCAGAAGTGTGCGGTCCAGGTAGAAGAATACTGGTCTTCCATTCCCACAGAGCTGCCGATAGGCACACCAACAGCTACTGCTGAACCCAGGATCCCCGGGAACTGGAGCAGAGGTGAAGTGGGTTTCTTATAGACAGCATATCATTTGGTATTATGCTTTGTATTTTTTTTTGTTTTAAGTGATTTTTGTAACAATATCTAAATTTTAATTGAAATTTTAATTTACATTTAATGAAGGTATCATAGTGTTTGCATTTATGTTATGCCTGCCATTTCACCATTTGCCTTTCTGCCTATTCATTTTGATTTTAATTCCTCAGTATCTCCTTTCCTGCTTTTTAAAGATGATTTTAATAATTATTATTATTTTATTTTAATCAATTTATTAATTTTTAATCAAATCTTAGAATAAAATAATCAAATCCTAGAATAAATTTTTAGTGGTTTTTCTAGGGTTCATGTTACATATTTAATTTTTTACAGTTTTCTTATAATTAATATTTTACTATTCCAAACAGAAAATTTACCACTATATAGGTGCCTTTACTCTTTCCTTGTATGTTATGGTTGTCTTATATTTTTTAATCTGCATCCATTGAAAACTCCATCAGAAACTATCATTAACTCTTCTACTTGTGGACACAAAGTTTAGATTTTTCATATTGTTCCTCAGGACTTTGAGACTTTGTTCAATTTCTTTTTTCTTAAATCATCTCTCTCTCTCTCAATCTCTCTCAATCACCTGCTATGCAACCTGAGATTATTTTTATTACACTCTCTGGGCCTCATTTTTCTTTTCCATAAAACGGAATAGTTTGATTTGATGAGGTTGGCACCACATGTCCCTAAGAGAACATTCTCTCTCTTTCTTCTAATCAGATAGTTGTAATTGTTCTATCTTCAATGGGTAATTATGAATGCTATAAAATCATTTTCTTAAACAAAGTTTACTAGTAGAGGAATAGATAAAACCATGCGCATAGCTTTGGATTTACATACTCAGAATAACAAAAGATATCCAAATTTAGACATTGTTTTAAGTATAGAAGAGAGCTTAGGACTGCAAATGTATTATAACTGTTGGAGCACAGTGGCATTCTAAGTCATGGTATAGATGAGATTCTAAAGAAAGAGAATGAAATATAAAAAAAAAAGCCATGATCCTGCTTAAGTATTGGGTACTTCAATGGAAACATTTTAAATTATGTGGAGCTCCAATGAGAATTTTAAGAGGAAAAAAAAATTAAACAAACAAACAAAACAACAAAGAGCAGAGAATGGTGGCATAGTCTCCAAAAATCTAGAACAAACTGATAAAGAGATATAATGTTATATAAATGAGGGAGAGATTCACATTTGACATATGACTTGGCCCTTCAGAATAGATACCCTCTCCCATCTACTCTGTCTTCTTGGTTCAACCTAAATTTCCCAATATAATCACAGTGTTAATTATGCATGTGGCTCTATTGCTCCAGTTCCTCTGAATTAATAGCATTTTTCAGTTCTAGCCAGTTTTTAGGCCCACTGACCTTCATAGAGACCCCACTTGATTGATGCTTTCTGATCTTGTGCAGAACTCAAAAATCAGATTCAGAGAAAGAGGATGCTTTTTAACAGTGGAGTATCAGTCAGAGAATAGGGTTTAGACTAGGAACAAAATGATTGAATAGCAGTGATGTGCAGGAGCCAGCTATTACTGGCTCAGAAGAGCCAGATAAATACACTTATTGATGCTCGGTTTAGACATGTCATGTTGGTGGCTTGAAATTCATCTTGAGGTAGTACTCACTGCCAGAGATACCAGTATATGTGACACATTTTTAGCTCTTTTAAAAATTGTCTTTCTTTCCTGTACTTTTTTTGTGTGGGGGGTTTTTTTGGTGTGTTGTTTTGTTTGTGTGTTTGTTTTGAGTGGTGGAGGTAATATGGATTGAGTTTTTGTTTCTCTCTAAAATTCATTTGTTGAAGTCTTAGCACCCAGTATCTCATAATGTGATTGTATTTGAAGCAGGCTTTTTAAAGAGTTAATTAAGTTAAAGTAAGGTCACTAGGGTGGGCCCTGATCCAATATAACTCATGTCTCATGGCTTCATAAGAAGAGAAAATTAGGACACAGATGCATCCAGAGAGGAGACCATGTGCGGATACAGTGAGAAGACAACCCTCTGCAATCCAAGGAGAAAGACTTCAAAAGAAGCCAGCATTGGTGACTCCCGTATCGTGGACTTCTAGTCTCCAGAACTGTGAGAAAATAAATATTTGTTGTTTAACACACCTAGTCAGCACTAATTGGTTGTGGCAGCCCAAGGAAACTAACACAGAGAGGAAGCTATCAAAGATTTATCAGCACATCATGGAAAAAAAATTCTTTTTCATAAGTTATTAAAATGGCTTTGAGTAAATAACATATATACTTTTAAAAACAATATTTCACCTTTATTGAGAGCTTGCTGGATTCCAGTTTCTCTGCTTCATGTGCATAATCACATTAATGACAGTAAAGCTCCCCTCAACGATGACAGGGGATGAGGTGGGGTAAGGGTAGTGGGGCAGGGAGTAATAGCAGAAACAAATAAAAGACATCAAATGGATTCCTATCCATTTTTTTTCTCACTTGCTATGCAACCTGATATTATTCATTACACTATCTGGGCCTCATTTTTCTTTTCCATAAAATGGAATAGTGTGATTTGGTGAGGCTGGCACCACATGTCCCTAAGAGAACATTCAGCTTTGTCATTTTTGACATTTATGTTTCCATGCATTAAACAAGGGACCAACCATGAGCAATGCCTAGTACAAGCAAAAGTCATGGTTACTGATCTCATGGGGCTTACAGATAATAAACAAACAAACAAATACTATGTATGAGCACATATTGAGAAGTAATGGGAAACAAACAAAGATACAAACACATTCTCTGCATTATAAACGGCAACCATAGGATTTTTCCCTTTGCTGGGCAGTCTCTCACTTAACTAGCACTCTTCCTCATCACTCATCAAGTGCTGTGTCACTCACAAAGGGAATGCAGTAAGTTTTCTTCATTCTCTTGAAAGGGATTGCTACTACCTACTGCCTGGCTCCCCAGATTGCATTTCTGTAGCAACTGCCTCCCAGAATGCTAGTTCTTGGTTATTCCAGTGGACTGCAGGAAAATAGCATATCTCCACTTCCTTGCAACTGTGATCTCGGTCTCTGGGATCACTACTGTTCTGCCAGAAGAAAATCCATTTCTTCTTCAACTATACATCAATTCTCTGAATGAAGCCTGCCTCATAGTTTTATTCTCTGTCAATTATTTTAGACATGTTCTGGTTGGGATACATTCTTTAGAGGTGTGTGTGTGTGTGTGTGTGTGTGTGTGTGTGTGTGTGTGTCTTCTTTTTCTCATATTTTGTATTGGTTTGGCCTGACTCTGAAATTAGGTTGCTGCTAATATGCCTCTAGAATTTTATTTAGAGCTTCTTTTAGCCTCTTGACACTATGAAATGGGACTCCAGTCCTGTGAGAACTGCTATTTCAAATTTTTAGTACTGTTTTAAATTTCAGATCAAATGCAAAAAACATCTGAGGACAGCTTGTCTATTTGAAACAATTCAGTTGAACCCCGAGTAAGAAGTGAGACACAAACATGAATTTCTAATAGAATTAATGTTATGAGTCATTAAATCACTTCATCTACCTACCTACTTATCTATTCTTTGTTTTCTACTACGTGCCAGTCACTGTTGTGTGTCTTCATCACATAAAAATATCAACAGCTACATAACTTTTTGCAAAATAATTGAAATGTATTAGAATTGTTAGATGTATAAATAATCACATGCTTGTGTCACTTAAACAAAAAGAGGAGTGTGTGTCCTTTTATGTCACAAAGAAGGTATTCCTTATCTGTATTATTTGGATGAGTCAGATAAGACTTCACAAAGATATTTCAGGCTTACCATTTGGTTAAGAGAATAACATAGGCATAGAAAAAAGAATACGCAGCAAAGTCATGAAGAAGATCTGGTTTAAAATCCCAACTCCGCTATTAACTGATGTAATCCCTCTCCAATTATGTAACATTATTAGTAAGATAGTTTTCCCTCTCAAAATACAATAGGTATCATATTACTGGGGAGTAAAAAAGTAGGATTCAACAGGGTGGTAATGCAATACAATTCTTTGGAATGCTATTTACAGATGATCTCAGCCCTTTTTGCTACTGCAGACACTGCACGGCAAGTAAATGCCCTTCAGCATCCTATTTAATCAGAATGTTTTTCATCCTTTGTCCTTGGTTCCATTTACTCCTGCAAGCTACCTCTCCACAACAATCTACACCTTCAGTGTCCTGGGAATTTTCATTGATAAAGTTCCTGCCTCACATACATTGAGGACATAGAGGTATTTTGAGATCCATTGATGCAATACTGAAAGCAAAGAAATTTTGAGAGCTAAATTCTGGCTTCTTTCTCCTGTGACACCACACATTTACAATGCATGGCATTTTTGTCTTCAATTCTTTACTCCTTCTTTTAATAGAAATGTATAAAATGTATAGTATTTGATATTTTACTTTTCATTTTCTCCCAGAAAAAGAGCTTAGGATATTCTATCCAAGGATGATAGATTTGTGCATGCTACTTTCTTTGACTAATGGTATGTCAATACACTAGTGCATGATGCCACTAGTATTTTTACTATGGCTGTAAAAATATATTCATGCGTTCTTATACAAGAAAACTAATGAGAAACACTGATCATACAGAGTGTTTTTGTTGTTTTGTTTTGTTTTTAGTTGAGCTCAGCTGAGTACAACCTGAATCAATGTATGCCTGCCAACATGCAGATCCATACAAAAATATCTGTTGAACTTCTGAGATTCTGTGGAGGTTCTTGGTACATAACATTATCGTGGCAATAGATAACTGATGCACTCTCCTATGAGTTTTACTATAATAAAGCTCTCTAAAAATATTATGAACCAGTCTCAGAATATTTTCTCTCATTAGTCCAATCTTTACAGGTTAATTATGTAATAATAATAAACTTCAATCATTTTAGAGCTTCTGGCAAAGAAGCTACATATGTGATTTTATGACTTACAAAATACTTGGATTTTTAACATGACATTCATGTATGTATATCATCTGGATCTACCCCATTAATATATTTCATATATCCTTGGATGTATTTAAAGGATATCACTATAAGTACTAAAGGCATAAAAAGGATACTAAGACACAAATTACCAAACAGATTCATGAAGAAACAGAAAAACACAAACAGTCCTATAATCATTACATTAATTTGTAACTAAAAACGCTTTCATAAAACTCAATTTTCAAAAATGTAGAATACTTCACTGGAGAATCATGTGAAACATTTGAGAAAGAAATAATACATCCTTATGCATAGTTTTCAGAAAATAAAGAAGGAGCAGATGGAGAGAGTCATGTCCCAAATCATCTAATGAATCCATTATTATGGTTTTAACAAAATTGAAAAAGAAACTACAAGAGGCCATTGCCTTGCTAAGCTATCGTGTGGCCACGTGCTTTTTGAGCTGTGGCCAAGCCATATTTCCTGGCTTTGGACCCCTCCCCTACCTTGGGAAGGTGAATCTCCTCTTTCTCTCTCAAATTTGCTTTCTAAGTAAACTATATTTTCCGATCTAAAAAAAAGAGAAAGAAACTGCAAGAAAAAAAGCAGCCAATATCTCTCATAAAGATAGATGTAAAAATTCTTACAAAAATAGTATCACATTGAGTCTAGCATAGTATAATAAAGTTATGCCATGATCAACAGAGTTGTTTTAGTCTATTTTGTTTCTATAAAGAAATACCTGAGGTTGGTTAATATATAAAGAACAACAACAACAACAACAAAAAAGTTTATTTTGCTCACAATTCTGCTGCCTAGAAGATTGGGCATCTGGTGAGGACTTCAGGCTGCTTCTACTCATGGTATAAGGCAAAAAGGACCCAGTATCTTCAGAGATCCCAAAGCAAGAGAGAAAGAAGTGCCAAGCTCCTTTTAACAACAAGCTGTCCTGAGATTAACAGACTGAGAACTCACCTCCCCCAGCCCAAAAGCTTGCATTCATCCATTCATGAGAAATTCATGCTCATGATCAAAATATTTCCTAAAGACACTACCTTCAACAAGGAAAATCAAATTTTAACATAAGATCTGGAGAAGACAAACATTCAAATAATAACAAGGGTTTTTCATAGGAATGCAAGGTTGACTTTTGAAAATCAATCAATGCAAAATTACTCTTTTAACAGAACAAAGAGCGAAACAAAATGATAATCGAAAAAAATGCAGAACAAAATGCCAAAATTTAATACCCATTCTTTTTAAAAACTTCCAGTAAACTTGACATAAAAAGCAAACTTCATAAACCCAATAAGAGACATTTATCAAAAAAACTTATAGCTGATATAATTTATAGTGAAAGATTAAACTCTTCCCACCAAGATCATAAACTAGACAAAGATGTTGGTTTTTGCTCTCTTTTTTTAACATTATACTAGCAGTCCTATCAAATGCAATGAGGCAAAGAAAACAAAACAAAACAAAAAAACCCCACAAAAATACAGAATGCAAAGTCAGAAGAGTTGAATAGCAATTCAATGGGTATAAAGTTTCAATTATACAATTTAGTTCTAGAGATCTCCTGTATAACATTGTGCATATGGTTAACAATAACACTGTAGTGGTGGTCAGATAGGCACACAGATCAGGAGAACAAAATATAAATTCCAAAAATAGGAAAACATGTACATTGCCAATTGATTTTTGACAATATTGCATGTTAATTTAATAGGAGAAACAAAAGTTGTTTTTTTTTTAATGCTTCTTCAGTAACTGGTTACCCATATAGGGAAAGAAAATTTTTAACTCAACTCACAATATACTGGGGGGGAAAAAAAACCCTTGAAATAAATCATAGACCAAAAGATAAAAGATATATTAAAAATTTCCAGATGCCAACATAAAAGGAAATATATGCAAACTTGTGGTGAACAACAATTTTTTAGCTAAAATAGTAAAAACATAACACAAATAACAACTAATGAATTGGACTTCATCAAAGTTTAAAACTTCAGACCTTCTCAAAGTCATGGTTAGTAAATAAAGCAACAAGGAGAATGCAAGAAAACATATCCAATTTGTATATCTGAAAAAAGCCTGTATCTACAAATAAAGGACTCTTTCAAAATCAATTAGAAGAAAAATAACCCAATATAAAAGAAGGTGAAAACAGAAACTGCATCATACCATATACTAATAGTCAATAATCATACAAAAAATAGTCAGCATTATTGGTCTTCAGAGATATGCAAATTGAAATCACAATGAAAAGCCACTATCTACCTACCAGATTGGCTAAAATGTAAGGTCAACAATACCAGAGCTAATGAACATGTAGAACAATTGTAATGTTCACACATTGCTTTTTGATAAGAAAAACAATACAGCCACTTGGGAAACTGGCAGGCAGTTTACCCTAAAGTTAAGCATACACTGAGCATATGACCCTGTGATTCTACCCCCTGTATTATTGAATGCTTGATTAGAATTTTGCTGAAGATCACTCACATTTCTTTGACTCCTCAGAACTTCAGGCAACATAATTGTAAAGGTGGGAAAAAAAAGATTATTTTCACTTGCTTTCTTTGCTCCTTTTTGCTGCATGTCCTAAAAGAAGAAAACAGCTGCTAATGGACAAATTAACACTAGCAATTTAAAAAAAAGCATGTGAACAATGGAAACATTCTATCAAGCTTGATAAAATGGATTCAAACTGGCCTCATGCCAACAAAAGGGCTATATATGTCTCAGTCTCCTGGTTTTATTATGGAACAAGATGTTAAAATTTTGTCCTGTTTTGACTTTTTATTTTCTAAAAGAAACGTAATTTTTTTGCTGACATGATTCCTCTTCGTCTTTCTCCATCTTTTCTTTCTTCTTTGTCTTCACCTTTGTCTTCACATTCTTCTTTTTCACCTTTTCTCTCTTTTTCTTTGTTATTTATTTATTTAGTTAGTTAGTTATGAAAACTTAAAGATATGGGATACAAGTCAGGGTTAGGTATACAAATATTCATTGTACAGGTACCCTTGTTGATGAAGTGTGCCCCCTCTTTTCCCCTGGCAGTTTCCTTCTACTGCCAATGCTTTTCTTATAGCATTATGATGATTGTTCAAGGTCCACTTATTAGTAAGAACATGTGGTACTCGGTTCTTTGTTTCTGTGATAGATCACTCAGTTTTATAGACTCTACGTCCACCCAAGTTGCTACGAAGTTCATAATTTTGTCTTTCTTTATGGTTGCATAATATTTTATCATGTATATGCACCATTTCTTTTATCCAGTCCTCTTTCAATGGGCAGCACGGTTGGTTCCATGTCTTTGCTATTGTGAATAATGTTGCAATAAACATGTGTGTGCAGGTCTCTTTTTCATAGAGTGATTTGAGTTCCTCTAGGTATATTCCCACTAGGGGGATTGTGGGGTTGTATGGAAGATCGACTCATAGATCTTTTAGGAATTGCCACACTTTTCCACAGAAACAAAGAACTGAATATCACATGTTCTCACTCATAAGTGACCCCACAATCCCCCTTCCAGGAATATACCTAGAGGAACTCAAATCACTCTATAAAAAAGATACCCGCACACACATGTTTATTGCAGCATTATTCACAATAGCAAAAACATGGAACCAACCATGCTGCCCATTAAAAGAGGACTGTATTTTTTAAATGTGGTACATATACACAATGGAATATTGTGCAGCCATGCATAAGGATAAAATTATGAAATTCACAACAACTTGGATGGACTTAGAGTCTATAATACTCAGTGATTTATCACAAAATCAAAGAACTGAGTACCGCATGTGCCTCATTCATAAGCAGGCCTTGAAAAATTAGCATAATACTATAAGAAAGGGATTGGCAGTAGTGGGAAACTGAGGTGGAAGGGAGGTGGGGCACACCTTATCAAGAAGAGTACCTGCATAATGATCATTTGCATACCTAACACTGAATTGTACCCCACAACTTTAAAATTAAAAAATAATGATAAATAAATAAAAGACATTAGAGGAGCCTGGAAACAAAGAATTATTGCATCTAGAAATCTCCTTCAATAAAATCTTAAAAAATTAATCCAAGTGAATACAGCATGAAGAACCGGTATTTTCTGGCCAGGGGCAGTGGCTCAAGCCTGTAATCCCAGCACTTTGGGAGGCGGAGGCAAGAAGACTGTCTGAGCCCAAGCCCAGGAGTTCAAGACTAGCCCAGGCAACTTGGTGAGACTTCATCTTTACAATAAATCAAAAAAATCAGCTGGATGTGGTAGCACATGCCTGTATTTCCAGTTACTTGGAAGCCTGAAGCAAAAGGATCGCCTGAGCCCAGCAGGTCGAGGCTGTGGTGACTGTGAGCATCCTGTCCCTGCCTAGGCGCCAGAGTGAGATTCTGACTCAAAAAGAAACAAGAAAAAGGGAACAGGTATTTCTAAGTAGAAAGCTATTCCTTGCAGAATTATCATTTGTAGCACCATACTAAATCTCACCCAACCTTAATCAAAGAGCGACTGAATATATCTCTGTGTGTTTCCACAGTGAAACACTCAGCTATGAATGTGATAAAGAAGTTCTGATGACTGATACACCAGGGCACTCAGTTATGGCTGGGGAGGGGGGAAGCAAAGAAAGACTCAGAATGTCATGCAAAATTAGATCTACTTGAAGAAGAAGAGATAAATAGTATATTGATATGCTTGTGTGTGTGTTTATATTTTGGTATTTAAAAAAATTTTTTAATCAAATAAAGCCTTTAAAAGTGGGTACTTGGCCAGACTCAGTAGCTCACCCCTGTAATCTCAACACTCTGATTGACCCAGGCAGAAGGATCGTTTGAACCCAGGAGTTCAGTACCAGCCTGGGCAACACAGTAAAACCTCTATCTCTATTTTTAAAATTTTAAATTAAAAATAATAATAATAATTTGTACTTGTGAGGAAGAGAGGAAACAGTACAGAAAAGACAGGTGAAGCTAGACTGATCTGTTCATATCTTGTTTGTTTTACTGACTTATATATACCCACATATTTTCTCAAATATATATAATGCCAACAGTATTCTAAAATATAATTTATAAACATAAAAACAGAATCTTAAAAATGAAATAAACCTTAATTCATGCCAAAGAAGGGTTTTACTGAGCAAAAAGAAGTAATCTCCACTGAATTTAAATAAGTTTGTTTATGATAAATAATAGATGTTCTGTATTATATCATATTACAAATGCATAACATATTATAATAATCAAATTATATAACATGTAGAATCATTCCATATTTTTATAACTTGATTGTATATTAAAATAAATGTGAGTATATCATCAAAATATTTAACTCTGTTAAATATATAGTCAGAATTTTTGAAAATTTCTTGCTGAAGTAGTAGCTGAATCAACATTACAAGAGAAAGTATAGTATGATTAGCTCTTGTATACCTAATCCTGAATAGTACCCCATATCTTTAAAACAAAAAAAATTTAAAAGAGAAAGCATAGGAGGTGGACTCAGAACCATTGATTGTACAAAAAAAATAAGGAGTCACCATGTACAGTGAGATTTGTGTGATCAGATGAGAAGGGCTGGTATGAAGGATTCCCAATAGCAAAGCATGGGACATTTCTAGCATCAAATAAGATAAGAAATTGATTACACATGAGTATATACAAACCCTACGTGTCTAATAATGCAAAAAAAAACAGAATAAAACAAAAAGCAAAAACACCTCACATATGGAAAATGGTAAAGAACCAAATAACTGCCCTGACAATGTGGAAATGGAGGCAGGAATCAAGGTATCTCTTTTCTCTCTGAAGTATCCTACAGAAACCATCTTGTCTCTGTAGACATTTTTTACCTAATAATGAAAAAAGGTGAACAGACATGGATAATGTGCACATTGCATTGAAAAATAGTAACTAGCCAGGCACGGTGGCTCAAGCCTGTAATCCCAGCACTTAGGGAGGCCAAGGCAAGAGGATTGCCTGAGCCCAGGGGTTCAAGACCAGCCTGGCCAACTTGGTGGGACCCCATCTCTACAATAAATCGAAAAAAATTAGCTGGGTGTGGTAGTGCATACCTGTTGTTCCGGCTACTTGGAAGGTTGAGGTGGAAGGATAACCAGAGCCTAGCATGTCGAGGTTGTGGTAGCCATAGCGTGCCACTGCACTTCAGCCTGGGCAACAGTGAGACTGTGACAGAAAGGAAGGAAGGAGCGAGGGAGAGAGGGAGAGAGGAGGAAGGGAGGGAGAGAGGAAGGACGAAAGGAAGGAAGGAAGGAAGGCAGGCAAGCAGTAATTTCCAAGGTGATCAAAGTCCTTGGGCTACAGGTCTATGGTGAACAGAGCAATGGGTGAATCCAGCTGAAGACACATGACAGCCATGGGATGGAACTGCAAGGAGAGAGCGCAACACACATGCAACAAGTCACAGATTCTCAGTTCTGATGTTTACCACGATGACATAAATGTGTGTGTTATAATGTCTTCTTATCTATATATTTTTTCAAAGCCTTTAATTTTTAGAACAAATGTAAAATTAAGAGTAGAAAGAGTGACCTCATTGAAGGGTGAACTACATAATTGCAGTTCTCAAGCACCTACAGATGCACCAATTCTCACTACCATCCATTAACAGAAATATTTCTGGGGGAATCTGAGAGTGTCATGTAGAGGTCCTAGGTTCACATTTAGAAAAAAAAAATACTTGGAGAAATACCAGAGAATACTAGGGGGCAGGGATCCCTTTACCTGGTTTCCCATGAAAAAATATTTTTGAGGATGTGACAGGTTAGGCAAGGACTAAACAAAGAGAAGGAGGGCATCATATGAGGATCAAAAAAATAATATTTCTCAATATGAGATCAACTAATTAAAATGTATTTATACCAAAAACTGCAAAAATGTCCCTAGTGTAATGAAAATATGTTTGGCAATGAGGAAATTTAAAAGTGGTATGAGAGAATAAAATAGATCTGTATTTCTAGTTGGGCAATAGATTGCCAAGTAAAAATAAATGAGGAAATAAAATAATAAAGAAACACTTATCTACAATAAAATCACAAGTATCAAAGGATAGAATGGAAAGAAATGTATGTACACAAAATATCTCTGAGAGGAAGCAGAGTAAAGAGGTGCCCGACTGTCTCTGGAGATGGGAATTGGGAAGAGGGGGGAAAGGGTCATCTGTTAATTGCTGATAAATCTGTTAGTGTTTTTTCTATTGTAAGAATAAAAATTTAAAAGATGAATTGGCTTTTCTGGGGGAAATGGATTTTAGTAAATGTGTGGAAGCAGGAGATGGAGGGCCTTGTCTCATGCTGGTGCAGGAAGACACGGTGAGTCGTGGGTTGACTTTGAGATTATGTGTGATTTTCAGGCAACAGGGCTTGAAGAAAGTGTAGACTAGGTTTTCAAAGTGAAGAATTTGTGAATGGATCCAACATTTCTGCCTCAGTCGAGTGGGAATGAAGAGGGGTTTCATCTTTTTACCAAGCCTCCGGTGCCACTGGAGTCCAGCTGACAATTCTGGATAGACAGAGCTGTCAGGACTTAAGTCCAGATCCATCATGACTTTCTCCAAAGGGAGGATTCTGAGACATGAGCATCCACCTTCACCACAATGGGAGTGGACTTTGTCCTGAAATCAAGCCTACATCCAGACCTCAAAGTGTCCAAGTACTTTTCATGTCAATGTTGCTGCTAAAATTGACAAACTACAAACATCTTGCAATCAGAAAATGGGAGCTGTGTGTTGGAAGTCTCTCCCTTTTGTCTCTAGCCTGGCTGCTCCTTCCTGAGTTGGCTGCAGGAAGCTCCATAAGTTCCCAGTGTGGCTGGAACCCCAGGTATTTATTTATTTTTTTTAATTCTCTTTTCACATCCACAAACCTAGGCACTGGCTGACTCTGAGTGTTATAATTCCAGCAGCAAGGAAGTGTGCAGCTCCAGAGGAAACCAGCAGAGATAAGATCAAACCAAGGGATATTAACTTTCAAGTTCTCAACTTTGTGGTTGCCCCTCCCAGGGTGACAGCCTGGTGCTCATGGTAATCAGGTCAGAAAAGCCCGGTCTTGCTTTCACTCTTTTCTCTACACAATGCCCACAGTTACTTGTAGAGACAAAATACGTCCAGAGTGAACTGACATCCAAGGACAGGGGCATCTGACACTTGGTTTCCCAGGAGGTCACTGGCACAGAAGTTTAGAACTGAGTGGCCTTTTGAAAACAAAAATGGAATTCGGCCTTTGACAGATGGGAAGAGAACATCCCAGATTTAGGTGGAGTTGGCTAAAGACCCTTATCTTAAGCTTGGCTGAGCCAACCCAGCTTTAAGCTATGACTTTCTGTGAATTTCCCGAGCACCCTATCCCAGGATGAGATGATTTTTTTATTCTTCTCTTCAAATTGTGGACCTGCTTCAATGGGTGCCTGGGACGTCCTTTTGCCATGCCTGGATATCAGCACCACGGACAGGGGAGAGACAAGGGCTGCCCTTCTCCCCCATCCTAGCGGGTCTCTTCCCCTTCACACATCTCCCCACACACTGACACCCACCCCCAACAATAACCACAGTGCTGCTCGGGACACGGGGCCCCTGCCCTTCCTCTCCCCCTCCATACCCAGCCCCTCCGGAACAACCCCTTCCATAATGATTTGAAGTGTGGAAGTTAGATAAGACCGTGACTCCTCTAGGTTATGGGGACCCTGTCACTCAGCAGACGTGATGTGTGTCCTCGAGGGTGGTGGGCTGCAGGTCCCACATGCTGCTGGCGACAGGGACTGGAGGAGGGTGTGTGGCTGTGGGTTATCTTGCTCTGTTCCTCAGCTCCATCTCTCTCTTGAAGGCCAGCTGCCTGCATGTTTCAATCTCCTCCCTTCACTTGAGTGAGATTGAGAATTGCCCTGTGTGTGGGGTGGAATCACCCTGTGACTGGACATCTCTGCTGCTCCTTCCTTCTCTTTCCAGCTCATGGCTCTCTGGGCTCATCCTCTACTCCAGAGCCCTCTCTCTGGACCTCCATCACCAGGGTCACCCTGAACACAGTGCCCTGAACAGATAATCAAGACATGGGGCTGGAAAGGACTCCTCGATTGCAACCAGGATGGAATCTCAGGGGACATAGGGTTGAAGTCTTCTATCCTGAGACCACAGTCTTCAGGGGTCACTGGGTGTGACAACAAGTAGAAGGAGGTGCTGTGTGAGCCATGACACTAGTAGTCCCCTTGTGGGCTGAGGTCACAGGATTCAGAGTAAGCATGGTCTGAGAGGGTGAAGTCATGTCTTGCAAACACGTGGTTTTGGGGAAGTGCAATTGACCCCTCCTTGGACAGATGGAATGTTTTCAACCACATCTCCCACTAACACAACAGGGTCAAGTTCTCTCCTGAGGAAACTGAGGGTCCTGGCATAGCTGAGTGTTTCTTGTACACAGGATGAATGATCCCAGGAGGAGAAGGAAACTGGGGAGATATGTATAAGCCTGTTAAGATGGTTAGCTCACTGGGAGAGGAAGTACAACTTCCCTTTTGGCATGAATGTATGGTTTTGTGTCTCCCAAACACCTTCTCCCTCTAATTTCCTTATTTCTGTAGGTAGCAGCAGCTTCTTTTCATCTCCTTCCACTGGATCTCTGAGCCATCCTGCTTCCTCGCTGCCTCTTCTCCTTCTGCTCATAACTCTTCATGTGACACCGTGGACTCTGCCTCCATGCTTTGGGCAAGAGAACTCACAGGAGGAAATTCATGGGTTTCAATGTAAGACATGGGGGGGTCACACTTGCTGTCAGTCGACTGTCAGTGGGTAATGCCATTTCTTCCCCTATTACTTACTGTAAAAAGATAATATCAACCTCTCCTTTCAGGATATCTGCAGTACCTGAGACATGGAATGGTTCAATCTTGTGTCATTTCCATAACCAGATTAAGGCACGTGATATAAGGCACCCTCATGACAAGAATAAATAATCAGAAGTTCATAAAAATGTCTTCCTATTTGAAAAGGTAACTCAGAAAAAATATTCCATTTTGGGTTGAATAGTAAAGCTTTAGAAATAATTTAAACATGCAGATTAATGCATGTGGGATAAGACACTCTGTGGTAATAATATCTAAATTGAAGACCCCAAATAATAAGTTACCACTGAAAAGGTCAATGAGAAACAGTGCTCCATTCTAAGCTGAATGGGTGAGAACCACAAAGGCTCCCGAAATATAGGAATGCTGGTGCTCGTTCACAATTTTATACTCAGCCACATTACTATTTATAAATGAAAGTGGGTTGGGCTTGGTGGATCAGCCTATAATCCCAGCATTTTGGGAGGCCAAGGAGAGTGGACTTCCTAAGCTTACAGGTTCGAGATCAGCCCGGGCAACTTGGCGAGACCTCATCTCTACAATAAAAACAAAAAATTAGCTGGGCGTGGTAGCACACACCTGTAGTTCCAACTATTTGGAAAGTTGACATGGAAGGATCACCAGAGCCAAGCAGGTCAATGTTGGGGTGGCCATGAATGTACCACTGCACTCCAGCCTGGGAAACAAAGTGAGACTCCAACTCAAAAATAAAATAAAATAAAATAAACAATAAATAAATGAAAATGAAAGTTTGTCAGTGCCTGAGCACTACAGAAGACAGGGCATCTCTGACCTGGAGGGAGTCCAACATCGCATGACCCCAAGAGAAAGAAGTCGGCTTGGGGAAATAGACCTCAGAACAACTTCATCTGGAATAAGAAATTTATAGGGACCCACATATTTTTTCACATTTTTTTTCTTACTGGGCTAAAATTCTTATAGCATAAAATTAACCATGAAGCATTTCAAAATGTATGATTTAGTGACATTAAGGAAATTCGCAATTCTGTGCAAAAACATTTGTTGCACTTGAACACATTTTCTTAACGACAAACATGAACCACACTCCCATGAAGCAGTCTATACGCCAGCCCCCACAGACCCAGACTCTGAGACTGGCCCTGTGGACTCAGACTTAGGCTCAAGGCCAGCCCCATGGACACAGGCTCCAATCATGCTCTCAAGAGCCCAGGATTCAGGCACACCTCCATAAACTTGGTCAACACATCCACCACAGCAAACATGCCACCAGGCCAGCTCCCATGACCCCAAAGTCTGGCTTCTATACCTGCTGGCAAAGACACAAGGCCAGACTCCCAAGGATGCCCACAGCAAACCCACCTGTGGGCCCTACCCCATGGCCCACTCAGAATCTCTAGGTGGGCTTATTTGCAAAGAGATTTCCCTGACGAAGCCTGTCTGTAGACACTGGAATATGATTTCTTCAGCTGTGCAGATCCCCGTGATTGGCCACAGGGATCATGAATAATCAGAAAAACATGATTCTACCACAGGAAAAAAAAAAAAAACACACCAGGAGCTGACCCTAAAGAAGTGGACAGTTATAATAGGGTGTGAAATAACTTAAAATAATCATTGTAAAGAATTTCAATGAGTTAGAAGGTAATAAATTCAGACATGTAACATGTGGATGAAAGGAAAAGTTAAAGTATGGAATCTTTGCCTACAATAAAAATTATGTTGTTATAATCTTAAATAGACTGTTATAAATATAAGATATTTATGCAAGCCTCAGAGTAATTACAAATTTAAAAATCTGTGGTAGGTATATAAAAGAAAAAAACAACCGGGCTCAGTGGCTTAGCCTGTAATCACAGCACTTTGGGAGGCCGAGGCAAGTGGATTGCCTGAGCCTGAGGGTTTGAGACCAGTCCGGGCAACTTGGCGAGAACTTGTCTCTACAATAAATCAAAAATTAGCCAGGCATGGTGGCACGTGCCTGTAGTTCTGGCTACTTGGAAGGCTGAGGAAGAAGGGTTGTCAGAGCCCAGCAGGTCGATGCTGGGGTGACCATGAGCATGCCACTACACTCCAGCCTGGGCAACGGCGTGAGACTCCAATTCAAAAAAAAAAAGATAAAAGAAAAGAATCAAAATACACCATTACAAAAATATCATTAAACACCAAAAGTTCAAGAAAAGCATAAAGCATGGAACCAATGAACTACAAAATCATCAGAAAAAAAACAGATCCAAAAAGTCAATCTCCCAGTTCCCAGCAGAGAGCTGTGGTTGTGGGGCCCCAGGAGGAAGAAGAGAAGCTGAGGGTTTCAACACAGGACTTGTCTGAGCATGTGTAACAGGGAATTTCCGAATGCAGACATCACCAAAAGGACAGCATTGGAGGCTGGGGAAAGGGCCCTGGTCTGGGCTGTGCTGGGGGAGCCTCTGACACGGAGGTGGGGAGGAGAGGGAAAGTGAAGAGAGATGGGGATTGAAAGAAAATGGGGAAACAGGACCTTGTCTTAGAGCTGAGAGGAGAAAAAGACTTGCAAAAAAAAAAGTGAGGTGAGGGCAGTCATGATGAGGGTCAGGCCTGGAGAGAAACTGTTGGACGCAGGAGATTGATAGACTGAGGAGAGGCCAGGATGTGGCCCCAACGTCCCCGGTGACCATCTGAGAGGGTGTGTGGCTCCAGTAGGGGTTGCCTTCCCTTGGGGTCCATGAAGTGCAGTCAAGGTGGGTTCCGGGTCTCTTTGGGCTTCAGAGAAAACCTTAGGGCCTTGGGATGTCCCTCTTGGTCCTGGGATCTATCTCTCTTGTCCCCATCATTGAGGTTCCTACTGGGACCCCCACTGGCTGTGCCAAGCTTCTACCAGAATCGCCAACAGGATCAACAACACCAGACCAGCCAGGCCCATGCGGACATAGTTCACCACTGTAGAGTTCTGGAGGATGGGGGCTGGAAACAAAAGGAGGGAGGACACTTACAGTGGACAAGACCCAGCCCAGGACCCCCAAAGCATAAGCCCCTTCTGTACTTTCCTGGCCAGTACCTGCCCCCACCCCCAAGCAATTAATTCCCTTGGGCAGTTTCCCAGGGGCTTACCTATTGTGTAGCCCATTGTTATAGGTGTGGGGCTGACTTCACGGGAGATTCCTGGGTGTCAGAAAGGGATGATGAAAGGCTGGGACAGCTTCTCTTGGCATCCTGAGTTCTCCGTGTGACAGCCCCTGAACTTCCTTGGCACCAACCCATAGCACCCTGAGATTTCTGGGTTTGCAACCCCCAGGTCCCACACACAGTCAACAAGAGGGCCCCCAAAGCAGGGGAGGCAAGAAAATCCACACCCACCATTGACTCAACTCAGCTTTAGGGTCTAGGATGAGTTGTGCTCCCTCTTGGATCTAACCTTCCCTAGGATAAACTAGAAGAACAACAGGTCTTCCGAATTTACAAGGATGAAACTGGATCTCAGAGCCTGGTGTGTGTCCACCCAGGTCACTGCAAGAGGCAGGACCTCTGCTCCCCTCAGTGCAGGGGGGATGAGGCTGGGACCCCGGGCTTGGCCACGGTCCCTCATGTGTTTCCAGCCTGGACCTCACTGGCCTGCCTGTGGGGTGAGGGCTGGGACTCAGGAGGGTCAGGGCTGCCTCTTTTCGGTCCAGCTCGTCCTTCACTCTGCATCTCCCAGGTCAATTTTGTGCATTTCCCATCCCTCCATTCACAACTTTGCATCTTGGGAAAAAAATAAAAAGTGGGATGAAGTTGGAATGATCCTTGTGTGTCCACATCTAAGAGAGGAAGGATGGATTCTGTTCACCTGTCCCTCAGTTTCCCTCTTCTGTCCCCAAATCCTGGGATCTCCCGGGGTCATGTTTCTGAACATATAGGCAAGTGGGCCCTGGGAGCTGATGGGACTGGGTGGCTTCCTCTTCTGGGATCCCCAGTCCTAGTGGGTCCCTGGGAGTATGGGATGTGCTCCCCACCCAATAATCTCTGGGAACCCACTCCTTGCCCGCCTTGCACAGCAGGGCCAGCTCTGTGCCCACCTGATGCTGGGGCTGAGTGTCCAGGCCATCTATGGTGTCCAGAAAAGACCAGAGCTTCAGGGACCCAGGCTGGTGCGGGGGCAGAAGGATGTGTGGTGTGTGAAGAGGGAAGAGAGGACTTGAGGATCAGAGGTGGCTAGGGAGACTACAGACAGGCGAGGCGGCAGGGACATGGTCCAGGGACCTGGGGACCAAGCTGAAGGCAGAGCTGAGACTGGGCCAGGGACCCAGGTGACGTCCTTACCTGTCACCTCCAGCTTCAGATATTCGCTGGCCTTAGACCCCAAGAAGAACCTATGGTAGATGCAGCGATAAGTCCCAGCGTCATCTTCAGTTACTGAGTTGATGAGAAATCGTCCCTCTGTTTCAGATGGACCACGTAGAGGCACAATATCGTGGAACTTAAAATTCCCATCGTTGGGCTTGAATCCTTTCTCCAGGCGAAATCTCTCAACCCAGACTGGGCCCCGGCACACTAAGGCCACAGGCTGTCCCCTGGGGATCACAGTGTCTGGCTCCGCGGAGATGAAAGGTTTTGGCAGGGCCCCTAAGAAGGAAGCAGAGCAGGGCTTCAGGGTCCATCAAGAGAAAACGGTTTTCCCCTCCCTGTGAAAGACAGGAGGGAAATAATGCAGAAACCACCATAACCTCCACCACACCTGCACCCCATTTCCTCATCTGAATCAGTAGTGCATTGTGGGACAAAAGGTTATACTTGGCAACTCTAGCCATTCTGTGTGACCCCATCTGTGCCAGTGAGATGAAGACTTGATGAGATTCCTGGAAAGGGAGCTTAAAGGACAGCAATTAGGCCAAGAGGGACTTTTGTAAAAATATATATATGTATACTCCCTTTCCTCATCTTCCAGTCTGCAAACACGTGTGAGGGCTGGAGCAACAGCAGCCATCATGCATCAAGAGGTGGCCTTAGTATTAATGGCCTATCAGGAAGCTTATGCAGCAGAAAGAGGAAGTCTATGACCCTGGTGACATCCTGAAGCTACCACATGATCTCTGGTGAAACTTCACATTGGGGAAGAGGGTGTCTACCACGAAATGTGAAAACATTTAGGGAGTTTGAATCAACAGGGTTCTGTGACTGACTAAATGGGAGTCAACATAAAGAAGAATTGGAGATGACTGTTTGTCTTTTCTGTTACCAAAGAAAGCCACTGGCAAAAGAAAGCAAGGTGGGAGCTGTGGAGAATCAGGTGTGGTTGAGAAATCTAAGGCCAGTTTTGGATATGCTGAGCCTGGGAGTCTGGGAATCAGTTATTGATATTTTGAAGGTATTTGGAGCTGTCAGAAGACCCACAGGGGATATTTATGTGGAGTAACTTGGGGTTGGATCCCTCCAAGAGCCACATGACTCCCACCCAGAGCAACCCTTGAGGTGGGGGAAATTAGGAATCCCACAGATGTGACTTACCCTCCTGTGTGTAGATCATCTGTCCCAGGCAGAGCACTGGAAGAGGAGCCCCCATGAGACAATACCCACCACTGGGTGTCCTTAAACTGGAGTCAAGGGTCCGTTTGAAGCAGGGTGGGGTTTAGTTCCCTGCAATCACTAAGTCACCCCAATAACCCTCAGTCTCAGCAGTGGTTTCCTCCCTCTGCAGAAGGGTCCAGAGCAGCCCCAGGACACCCTTTCAACAGACTTCCCCTCAGCCTCTCTTATATGGGACCGACCCCAGCCCAAAATTTTATGATATACCACAGGCCTCAGGTTCCTCTGTGGTCAGCTCAGACCAAGTGACACCGAACAGGCAGGTATCCGCAGGGCTGACTGTCCTCCCCCAAGGACTCCGCATGTTCTTAGCCAGAGACAGTGCCTGGATCCCCTAAACCACTCATTCCCTTTGTCTTTAAAATCCTTCCCAGACTCACCAAGGCCCAAGAGGGTGGTGGGATGGGGGGACATGGCTGTGCCCTTTCAGTCTCCTCTGTTCCCGTGCAGCGGTGTGACAAGCGGACAGAAGGTGCTCACAGGGTCTGGCCGAAAGGCTCAGCATCTGAAATCTCACAGGAAGGGTGGTGGTTTGCTCCCAGGCCCGAATTGCGCTTCCCCTTTCCCTCGGGAAACAGCAGGGAGGCCTTCATTTCAGGAAGTGGTGTCTAGGGAGGGATTTCATAGCTGGGTTGAAGCCATGTCCAGATTAAACCCCATATTATTAGCTTCAGATAAATAGATGATAGATAGGTAGATAGATACATAGATGCATAGATATAGATGATAGATTGATACATAGATATAGATAATAGATGAGATAGATAGATAGATAGATAGATAGGTAGAGAGATAGATGGTGATGACTGATAGATACATAGATATAGATGGTAGATCAATATAGATGATAAATTGATGAGAGATAGCTACATAAATATAGATGATAGATTGATACATAGGTATAGATAAAAGATAGATGATAGATGGTGATGATTGATAGATAGATACATAGATATAGATGATAGATAGATGATAGATTGATGACATAGATAATGAGGGATATCATAACCAGGTTGAAGCCATGTCCAGATTAAACCCCATATTATTAACTTTAATTAGATAGATTGATAATAAATAGATACATAGATATAGATGATGTGATGATAGATAGATGCATAGATATAGATGATAAATTGATGAGATAGATAGAGGTGAGGGATAGATAGTATAGGAGATATTAGATAACGGATGGATGAACGTAAGAAGGTAGAGGAGTGGTTGGGACACTCACTGGCTTACATTTATAATAGGCTGATGGTTCTCATGAAATGCATTTCCACCCAAACACTTAGATTCCTCACATGCAAAAGGGGAACCATAAAATCTTCCTGATACCTTTGTATGAGGGGGACCAAATAAAAACCCAGAATTGTCTTTTTGATTGCACAGGCCCCGTGTGGTACAGGCTTCCTCCTCTACATAAGTGTTCTAGGAACCCATCGCTATCAGTGTACCAGCTAGCGTTGTTGTGAGAGACTGCGTTTGGCTTCAGTGAATTTTTTTTCTTTAGAGTCTTTCAATGAGTTTGCCCATTTCATGATGAATGATTTACGAGCACACCTGTTCACAGTGTACTAAGTGTTCAGTATTTTTTGACCCAAAATGGCATGCCCTCCATGCCCCACCCTCCCTATTCAATCTTTGTTTTGTTTGTCCCCTTAGATAAAAAATGTCCTCAAAGGGAAACATTGTGCCAATGTGGAAGAAGTGAAACAAGAAATGACAGAAGCACTAAAAGACATCAAAATTGACAAGTTCAAAAACTGTTTTGAGCAATGGAAAAAGAATCTCGATGGGTGTATTGCATCAAACTGAGAGTACTTTGAAGGTTACTGACGTTTAAACAAGCAAGAAAAAATACACGGTTTTTTTGTAGATAAATTCTGGGGTTTTTGTGTACCCCTCATATTGTCATACCCATGAGAGGCAAACACAGAGATACCAAGCTCATTGAGAGGATGATCTCTCCCAGTTTGCTGAGTGTTCTCCAAGGAAGGCTGCATCCTGGGTGGCTATAATGTCCTTGTGCCTGCCCCTCCAATCCCCATGACACTGGGTTTTGGCTATGAATTCCCACTTGCCCCTGTTGTATTCAGAGTTGAGCCTGTTTTCTTTCCCCTGCTGCAAAATCCCATTGCTGTGGTTTCTGTACCTATAGAGATGATCCTGAATAAAGTCTTCTTTGCAGTGTTTTAACAAGAATCTTTGAATATTTTTTCTTTAACATGTTGTCCAGCTTGCCGAGGACTCTAAGAAAGGGAAGTCCTGGTGCCTCGGCTCTGCCCTGGACAGCACGCAGCACTCCTGGATCCTGCTCTCTGACCTGGATCCCAGGTAGGCTCTGTCACTAAGAGGTGCTAAATGGGGACGAGGACTGAAGGAGGAGGCAGGACATGACCAGCATGATGCTCTCAAATATCCTCATTCTAAACTGAAAGCCCCTGAGTCTATAGATGTGAATGCTGTAATGAAACAATGTCTGAGGCTGGGTGCAGTGGCTCATTGGGAGGCGGAGGAGAGAGGATTGCCTGAGCACAGAGGTTCGAGACCAGCCTGGGCAACTTGGTGAGACCTCATCTCTACAATAAATCAAAAAAATAGATGGGCGTGGTGGTGCCCACCTGTAGTTCCAGCTACTTGGAAGGCTGAAGCAGAAGGATCACCTGAGTCCAGCAGGTTGAGGTGACAGTGGCCGTGAGCAGCATGCCACTGCACTCCAACCTTGGTGACAGAGTGAGACTCCAACACAAGAAAAGAAAAGAGGAAAAAAGAAAAACTATTTGTGCCAATGTTGGTGGGCAGAGCTTCTTGGACTGCAGAGTGCACAGACGCCCAGATAGGTCTGAGATGGTTGTGGACTCTTGTCTGGAACTCAGATGCGCCTTCTGGAGCTCATCCATGGCCCAGAACATGGACTCTGTGACTAGGGAAGGGTGCCCCCAATCCCAATGACTTGGAGTCTTTCCATCATGTTTTCCTTCTTTGCATTCATGGAAGTCTGCATCTCCCTCCAGACCACTCAGGACCTGGGGGCTTTCTTACTTTTCTTGGTTCTGAAAAGCTTCTCTTACAGCAGTCGAGGTTTTTACATTTGAGTGGATCCTCCTTCTTTTCAAGTTTTCTGTCTATTAGGCACAGGCCTTCCAGAATTCTGTAGGATTCTGCCATTTCCAATGGCCTCATAGGGCATTGCAAGTCACGTTCTCACAAGAGGGACTGAGGTTGACAGTGATCTCCCATACAAGGGGCCAGCCCCAATAGTAGGAGATGGAACAAGAAAAAGGGACGTGGAGGGAAGGACCTGAGACTTCTTAGGATCCCAACCCAGGGATTGACTGACAGATACCAGGGGTACCAGGTGGGCTCCCAGGCAAAGTTGGGGTCCTGGGAAATACACTTCCCTCATGATCTTGCAATCAACAAACTGTAGAAATGGAGAAGGGGTCCACAGTGCCAGCTGTGGTGTCCTCCTGGGACCTGGTGGACTCAGTCTTCCCAGGGGAACTGACCTGTGGTTTCTCCAAACCAAGAGAGACATGACCCCGGTGTTCATGTTTTTGTGGAAGAGAATCAAGCTGTCAGGTCTATGATCCCTCTATGAATATAAGACCCACGTGCTTTATGATTCCTGAACTGAACCCCCTCCCCAGCATCTATCCAGACTCCATGCTCTCCCTTAACAGAGATGCTCCCCTTGACCAAATTAACTTAGGCTCCCCTGAACTCTTTCATAAGTAGCTATGGCCTCTGAGTATCTGGATTCATCTCTGCAATGCCTCATTTTAGCAGGAACCTCATTAAGTCTTTCTAATCCTAGACATCTGATCACTCTTGATATCTGATGATACCAAGTGATTTCTGCTCACACCAGCCTGCCTCCAGCAAGAATCCTGCTAGGTTAGTTTAACCAGAATCCCTCTTACTCTGAGGCGTCTTCTTACTAACTGTCAACTTACTGACCCCTCTTCCCTTGCTCATTGGCTATGAATTCCCACTTGCCCCTGTTGTATTCAGAGTTGAGCCTGTTTTCTTTCTCCCACTGCAAAATCCCATTGCTGTGGTTTCTGTACCTATAGAGATGGTCCTGAATAATGTCTTCCTTATGGTGTTTTAACAAGGGTCCTTCAATATTTTTTCTTTAACATGCTGTCCACCTTGCCAAGGGCTCTAAGAAAGGGAAGTCCTGGCACCTGGGCTGTGCCCTGGACAGCACCCAGGAAATAGCCCTGAAGATGTGGGCAGAGTGATTGCCACTGAGAGCATCCTTCATGTGCTTGGGGATTCTAGACTCTGAACTCAGAACCTCTGTCTCTTAGAGAAGCTGTTCCCTTTCTATGAAAAAAAAACACCCTTAACTCCCAGAGAAAAAATAACAGAAGGCCAGCAATAAAGCATCTGTAAAAACTCACCTGCAGAACAGGCATATAGACCAATGGAATAGAATTGAGATTCCAGAAGCAAAACCTCAATTTCTCAACCAACTCATCTTCAACAAACCCTCCACCACCTACCACTGGGGAGAGGAGAACCATTCAGTAAATACTGCTGGGAAAACTGGCTGACCACATGCAGAAGACTCAAACAAGACCCCTATCTATCCCCATACACAAAAATTAACTCTAAATGGATCAGAGATCTAAATGTAAAACCTCAAACCATAAGAACCTTAGAAAATGCAAGATACACCCTTATGGAAACTGTAACTGGCATCCAATTCCTGAGCAATACCCGAAATGCACGGGCCATAAGAGATAAGGTAGACAGGTGGGACCTCATTAAACGGACAATCTTCTGCAAAGCCAAGGAAACCATCAAGAGAGCAGAAAGACAGCCCACAGACTGGGAAAATGTATTTGCCAACTCCAGGTCTGACAAAGGCCTAACATCTTGGATCTACAAGGAACTCAAATGTGCTGAAAAGAAAAAAACAAACAACCCTATTATAAAGTGGGCATAAGATATGAACAGACACTTCTCAAAGGAAGACATCTGAGCGGCCAACAGACACATGAAGAACTGTTCAACCTAACCAATCATCAGGGAAATGCAAATCAAAACTACACTGAGATACCACCTAACTCCATTCAGAATGGCAATTATCAATAACTCAAAAAATAACAGATGCTGGAGAGGATGTGTTGAAAAGGGAACACTTCTACACTGTTGGTAGGAGTGTAAACTAGTGCAACCTCTGTGAATAGCAGTGTGGTGATTCCTAAAAGCTCTAAATATTGACCTCCCATATGACCCCGCAATCTCCCTACTGGGAATATACCCTGAAGAACTCAAATCACTCTATCAAAAAGTTACTTGCACACGTATGTTTATTGCAGCATTGTTCACAATAGCAAGGACCTGGAACCAACCATGCTGTCCATCAAAAGTGGACTGGATTTTTAAAATGTGGTACATATACACTATGGAATACTACACAGCCATAAAAAAGAACAAATCATGGTCACAAGTTTGATGACCATCTCTCCACCTCTATGAACTAAGAGGAATGGGCTGCAGATGACTGCTCATGAGTTTTAAAGACCATCTATCCACCTTCTAGGAGCTAAGGGGGGCAGGTTGTAGGTGAATGGCCATGAGTTTTGATGACCATCTCACCACCTTCTGTAAACTAAGAGGGTGGGCTTTAGGTGGCCACAAGTTTTTTGTTTGTTTGTTCGTTTGTTTGTTTTTTGAGTCAGAGTCTCACTCTGTCACCCAGGTTGGTGTGCAGCGGCATGCTCACTGCAGACTCAACCTACTTGGGCTCAGGCAATCCTTCTGCCTCAGCCTTCCAAGGAGCTGGAATCACAGGTGTCCATCACTATGCCTGGCTAATTTTTTGACTTATTGTAGAGACATAGTCTCACGAAATTGGCCAGGCAATTTGAACCCCTGGGCTCAAACAATCTTCTTGCCTCCACCTCCTAAAGTGCTTGGATTACAAGTTTTGATGACCATCTCTCCACCTTCTGTGAGCTAAGAGGGTGGGCTTCAGATGTCTAGTCATGAGTTTTGATGACCATCTCTCTACCTCTATGAGTTAAGAGGGTTGGGCTACAAGTGTCTGGCCACAAGTCTTAGTTACCATCTCTCAAGCTTCTAAGATCACAAGGACTTTCTCAATAATCAAAGTGATTGCCTAACCAGATTGAGACTTTTCTTAGAATGTTACGTCTGTGTTTTGGGTAATTCCCAAATTTGGGGTAATTCCCTATTGTTTCTGTGGTTTACTGCACTGTTGGTTTCACATTCCAGTCCTTGAGGTGGTCAGATCTGATATGCCCAGTTGGTCAGCTGAAGGTCGTCTATGGATAACAAAAAGATGTCTCAATACTTACCCTGTTTTAATTGGACCTGCCTAAGAAAACCTGCTTAACTACTTCTCTTTTTTTTCTTTCCTTTTTTTTTTTTTTTTGAGTCAGTCTCACTCTGTCGCCCAGGCTGTAATGTAGTGGCACGCTCACGGCATCACAGCCTCGACATGCTGGGCTCAGGCGATCCTTCTGCCTCAGCCTCCCAACTACAGGTACGCACCACCATTCCTGGCTAATTTTTTTATTTATTGTAGAGACAAGGTCTCGCCAAGTTGCCCAGGCTGGTCTCAAACCACTGGGCTCAGGCAGTCCTCTTGCCTCAGCCTCCCAAAGTGCTGAGATTACAGGCGTGCGCCACTGCACTTGGCCATTACTTCTAAACTATGCTAACTAATGCTGCCAGCGGAACTCTTCCCTACCCGTCTCACCCCTCCCTGGGACCCAGGGTTACACTGTCAGTGGTGGTCATGATCCTCCCAGGAACAGAGAACACGATGATCAGCTGTGCATGCAATCTGCTCTTCCTCCCAGGCCCAGGTTGAGAAGGTAGGCACCACACTGGTTGCCCACCCACGGGGATACTGTCCTTCCTAGTGATCTGCACCACCAGGCCACCCAGAGTCCCCCACAGCCCACACTAAATCTGGCAAGGACAGGGGTCTGGCGAACCCCAGCAAGCGAGCAGAGAACACAGCCTATTGGACAAAGGGAAGGCAGCTGTGGTGCCTGCTGTAGAAGGAAGGAGGACAAAGCCTGAAAATGGGCTCAGAGAGAGGGTCACATCTTGCTCCCCACGCCCCGGGTCATAATTGCAAACGTAGCAGCAGCTCTTCCCGATAGAGCCCAGGAAGCTGAACAGAAAGAAGCCGGTGCCCACGGTTCCCCAGGGACTCCACCCCTTCTGAAGACGAGTGTGCGAGGGTGGAGGGCGCTTTTTGTACTCTTTCTGGTGCCCCCATCCCCACTGAAGGCCAATACGCTGAGCAAAGGGCCTACCTGCCAGCTGTTGCTCTTTAGCGCCATCTGTTGGACCGCAGCATGAACTGCACCAACAAGCAAAAATTAATTGCTGCAAGCAAGATCCGAGAAAGTCATGCAAGCACCCGTCTGCAGCCAGAAAACCCAAAGGAAGATTTGGCCCTATGAAAGCATCCAGAACAAAGCCAGTCGATGCACAACATGCTGCACAGTCATACCTACATGGGGAAAAGGAAAGAAAATCAAAAAAGCCTCATCCAAAAAGTAGCAAATTCAAGAAAAGAAGCAACGTCTTCAGATGAGAAAAAAAATTAGTGCAGGAATTCCAGGAAAAAAAAAGTACAAGACAAAAGCCATGGTGTTTTGTTACCTCCAAAGAATCACACCAACTCTCCAGAAATATCTTCTAGTCAGAATAAAATATCCAAAATGACAGATATAGAATTCAGAATATGGATAGCAAAGTACTAAATGTGTTCCAAAGGACACTGAATTCTGAAAAAAAGAAACCACAGAAAGAACCTCACTATAAAAGAGGACATTGCCACACTGAGGAAAAAACAAACAAAACTTTTGGAATTAAATAATTCACTGCAGGCATTTCAAAATACAGCTGCAAGCCTTAACAACAGACTAGACTAATCAGAAGAGAGAATTTAAGAGCTTGAAGGCTAATCCTTTGAATTGACCCAGTTAGGAAAAAAATTAAAATTAAAAAATTCTTCGAGAAGTATGGGATTTTGTAAAGAGACCAAACCTATGACTAGCTGGCATTTCATGGGGAGGGGGAGGAGAGGGAGAGAATGGAAACAGCCTAGAAAAAAGTATTTGAGGTTATAAACTCCCCTAATCTTGTTAGAAAGGTCAAAATGCAGATACAAAATATTTAGAGAGCTCCTATGAAATGTTATACAAGATAATCATCCCCCAGGCATGTAGTCATCAGACTATCCAAGGATAATTTAAAAGATAAAATCTTAAAAGCAGTTAGAAAGAAGGGGCAGACCCCCTACCAAGGGAGACCCCCTCGGACTAACATCACCCCTTTCAGGAGAAACCTGATGAGACAGAAACAAATGGGTGAGCAATTTTAGCATGTTTAAAGAAAAGAAATGCCAGCCAAGAATTTCTTACCACACCAAACCAAGCTTCATAAATAAATGATGGAGGAATAAAATCTTTCACAAACAAGAAAGCACTATGGGAATTTATTTCTACCAGATCAAACCTACAAGAGATGCTTAAGGGAGTTCTAACCATGAAAACAAAAGAACAATACTGCCTAACACAAAACTCACATGGAAGCACAAAACTCATAGATCATAAAGGCAGAAAACTATCAAAAAAAAACTCTTGACTTATAATTGACACGTGACCAATTTGACCTAACAGACATCTACAGAATACTTCACACAACAGCCATAGAATACACATTCTTTCTCATCTGCACATGGAACATACTCGAAGATAGACCACATGCTCGGTCATAAAACAAGTCTTAATAAATTCCCAAAATTGAAATAGTCTTGAAAAATACCAGAGTAAAAATAGAAATCTATACCAAAAGGAACCTCAAAAACACTCAAATATGTAGAAACTAAACAACTCTCTCCTAAATGATTTTGGGTCTTACAACAAATCAAGGCAGATTTTTTCTTAATTTGAAGCAAATGATATAAGGAAACAACTTACCAATACCTATGGAAGTTGCCAAATCAGTGCTAGGAGGAACGTTTGCAACACTAAATGCAGACACTAGAAAGATACAAAGATCCTAAATAAAAACCAAATGTCTTCCCAAAGGGAGTTAGAAAAACAAGAACAAACTAAACAAAAAACTAGAAGAAAAAAAACCAAATCCGGGCTAAATGAAATCAAAGTCAAAAAAGTTACAATGAATCCATTTTTTAAAGGTGGTTATTTGAAAGGATACACACGTTTAATAAGCCACTGGCCAGATCAGCAACAAAAAAGAGAAAACTCAAAAAAGTACAATCAGAAATCAAAAAGGCAACATTGCAATTGATCCCACAGAAAGACAAAAAAAATCAGAGATTTTAACAATTATCCATATGCAGAAAAACTAGAAAATCTAAAAGAAATAGGTAATTTTCTAGAAACACAAGACCTCCCAAGATCTAAACAAAAAGAAATCAAAACCCTAAACAGATCAATAACAAGTCAAGAAATTGTCTAAAAAAAAAAAAAACTACCAACCAAAAAAATGTCCTGAACCAGATGGGCGCAGCCAATTTCTGCCAAATGCCACATGTACAAGAAAGATCTGGTACCAATCCTGCTGAAATGAGTCCAAGCAATCAAGGAAAATAGACACCTCCTACACATGACCAATATCATCCTAGTACCATAATCTGGCAAAGACCAAACAAAGAAAGAAAACTACAGGCCACTATCCCTGGTGGAAATAGGTGCAAAAATTCTCAACAAACTACTAGCAGACTGTATCCAATAACACATCAAAGAGATCATTCATCGTGGTCAGGTGAGCCTTATTCCTTAATTAGGCCCAACTTCTGGGCTTCCATCTCTGCCTTGTCCAGTTCTAGCAAGAATCCTGCTAAGTCTGTTTAACCCTTGATGTAAGGTGGGTTCAATATATGCAAATCAATATAAACGTGACCCACCACGTAAACTGAATTAAAAAACAGAAACCACATGATCATCTTAAAACATGCAGAAAAAGCACATGATAAAGTCCAATATCCTTTTATGATAAAATAACCCTCAGCTACCTCGGCATGGAAGAAACATCCTTCAAAATAAAAACCATCTATGACAAACCCACAGCTAACATTATACTGAATCGGCAGAAGTTGAAAGCATTTTCTCAAGTATTGGAAAAAAGCAAGTACATCCACTCTCACCAGTTTTTTTTAATCACTTTCTTTTCTTTTCTTTTCTTTTTTTAAGTTGGTATTTTACTCTGTCATCTAGGCTGGAGTGCAGTAGTACGATCATGATTACTGCAGCCTCGACCTCCTGGGCTCAGGTGATCCTTCCGCCTTAGCCTCCTAAGTAACTGGGACAACAGGCATGTATGTGCCACCATGCCCAGCCCTTTTTGTTTGTTTGTTGTTTACTTATTGTAGAGAAGCCTGGTCTTGAACTCCTGAACTCAGGCAATCCTCTCACCTTAGCCTGCTAAAAGTGCTGAGATTACAGCCACCACACCCAGATCATTTTTATTTTATATTCAGGGTGCACCTGAATGTTTGTTACATGGACGTATTGTGTGCTGTTGGGAATTGGAAGATGGACCAGGAAATAAGGACATGAAGGGAAGGAACTGAGACTTCTTACAGTTAAGTTGTAGTCTGAGAGATGGAGGAGGGGTTTATAGCATCATCCGCAGTGCCCTCCTGGGGCATAGTGGGCTCAGCTTCTCCAAGGGCACTAACCTGTCTTTTTTTCCTGTCCCCCCACCGCCCCGACCTTGCTCTCAAACCCAGGAGACACCCAGCCCCAACAGACACGTTTCTTCAAGGAGAAGAGAATCAAGCTCTCAGGTCTTTATCCCTCCCTGAATCAAGGCCCATGTGCTTTTTGGTTCTTAGCCTGAGCGTTTCTCACTAGCATCTTCCCAGACTCCCCATTTTCCTCTGACAAAGACACTCTCCTCAATCACACCCAACTCAGGCTCCCGTGAACTCTATCTCAATGAAACCCAACCTCTGGGCTTCCATCTCCAGCTCTCCATTGTTCAGTTTTAGAGACAGTCCTGCTAAGTCTGTTTAATCCTCCATATCTGATCAGGCTCTTCATCTTTCACCAATCCCAGGTGATGTCTGGTTTCTCTGTCCTTCATTCAGCAAGAAAGCTTCTAGGTCGGCTTAGTCAGAAACTCATCGCCTCTGAGGTTTTCTCTTAGTCATTTCCCATTTATTTTAATTTCATAAGAAATGGAATATACCTAGCTGGGTTTTTAATGATGCTTTACTAAAATAAAGAATCCAATTAATGGAAAATGCTGGATAAATGCTGGCTACTGATATTATTTGTTTCAGTTATTTTATGCCTATAGAACAGACTTTTCTTTCCCATTATAAGAAATAATAATAATTTGTAGGCCCTTTTGTAAACTGCGTGTTCACTTGAAAAAAAATCCTCCAGAGAGGCCAAGCGTGTTGGTTCATGCCTGTAATCCCAGCACTTTGGCTCGTCCTCCAGGTGGCATTGGAGAGCTGTGGAGCAGAAAGCGTCCTCCCCTCATTGGGATGTCCCCACCCGCTAGCCCCCTGCATCCTAGCCCCTGCATTGGGCAGGGTGGAGGGTAAAGAAGGAAAGACAAGTCCTTGCATCTGTGATTCTGTCCTCGGCGGGCCTCCTCCTCTTGCCATTCATCTCCTAAGGAAGAAAAATTTGAACATTTTTTGTTTGGGTTCCCCTAAACCTTCTCTGTCCTGTTTTCCACTGCGGCCTCACTGCCTGGATTTCCTGGACTTCCTTACACCAGAGCTGACACTGGGACCTGGTCAGCCATGTCATGATCTGCAAGCGGTAGAAAAATTCACAAATTCTCTCCCTGCTGTGGCCAGTCTGTCCACCTTTTGCTAAAGAGTCGATTTATCCACCTATCTGTCTCAAGACCAGAGTCAAGCAAACAATATTTAGCTGAAAGATACACTGGGCTAACAGTTCAAATGTGTGTGTGTGTGTGTGAGAGAGAGAGAGAGAGAGAGAGAGAGAGAGAGAGAGAGAGAGAGAGATCATTAGAGAGCCAGAGAAAGACAGAGAGGAGAGGGAGAGATACAATGTTACCATGTATCCCACACAGAGACAAAGAGAGATACAATGTATCCCACATAGAGACACGCACACAAATGCACAGAGAGAGAGAGAGAGAGAGAGAGAGAGAATATCCCATGTTACAAACAAATCCAGTCAGTATGTGTCCACTTAAACATACACACACACAATTTATATATTTAGGAAAAGAGAGGAGACTTCATTTCTAACAAGATGTTACAATCTACAAGAAGGTAATCCTGCAGGCTGGGAAACAACACAGCTTCCAGACAAGACCAGAGACAGGCACTTTGATGAACAAGGTGTTGGGAGATTAGGTTACAATCTTCATGCTGAACAGGTTGACTAAACATATATATTATGTTTAACACGTTATAGAATGAGCTATGAATATTCATGAAATTGGTTCTGACACATGTATATTGAACAAACAAGCATGTCGTGTGTGATCTATGTTCACTTTGGAGTAAAGACCTAACATTTAAACATATTACAGGTAGGCTCTATACGTCAAATAATCTTTTCAGGACATGAAGTCACTCAGCGTGCAGCCTCTGTAAACCAACCACTGGTCTTTTTTTTCTCCCCCTCCCCCCCCTTTTTTTTGAGTTGGCATCTCACTCTGTTGCCCAGGCTGGAGTGCAGTGGCATGCTCACAGCCAATCCAGCATCAACCTGCTGGGTTCCAGCAATCCTTCTGCCTCAGCCTTCCAAGTAACTGTAACTACAGGTGCGCACTACTGCACCCAGCTAATTTTTTATTTATTGTAGAGATGAGGTCTCGCCAAGCTGCCCGAGCTGGTCTCAAACCCGCAGGCTCAGGCAATCCACTTGCCTCAGCCTCCCAAAGTGCTGGGATTACAGGTTGAGTCACTGAGCCCAGCCCAATGGTCTTCTTAATCAGGAGTAAGTTACTGACATCAGTCTCTTGTCCAGTCAAAGCTGTAGATAAGACTGGTGGGACAGCGGCTCATTTAGTCCGTGTCTGCCAGTGGTTGAGCAAGGTCAGTGTTTTTTTAGCTGCTAGAGAAAAAGAAAAAACTTGTGGCCATTAAAAACATAGCTTATTCCTTAAATTCAAGGGTGGTGAATGAACCCTTGCCTGGCATGGCCTTAGGTTCTATTTATAATTTTGTATCTTATTATCACAAAGAATCCTTTCTGTCAGTCCTATAAACTCTATTTTAACATTCATGCTGGTCCATTGTGTTTAAACCACAAATAAGGGAAGGCATAATGAGGCATGTCCTATGGTGGCTGGTACCTCAGTCTTAAGGTTTCTAGGGTGCCCTTGGCCACAAGAGAATCTGTTAAGTCAGTGGAGTGGGGGGTTTAAAATGTCATTTTTAGTTTATAAATATAATAGGGGGGAAAAAGGCAAAGGTAAGTAGTGTAGGGTTTGGAAGCAGGTCCCTGGAGGAAATTAAACTTGAATACAAATAGGAAATTAAAGCTCAGTACAAGTAAATATTGGGTAGAACAGCCAGGCACACACCTGCTTTGAGCCAGAACACAAACCTCCCAGCCAAAGAGCTATAGCTCATCCCAGGGTTCAGAACACAGAGCCAAGAGCCCCACACAGGTGTGCAGGTCCCACCCCTGAGACCTGGCCAACCTTAGACAAGTTCCTTCATATCTCAGTCCCTTTTTTCTTCAAGACAAAGGGGGGAAAGAATCTAAGGTGTGTTGTGGAGGGTTTGTACAAAGATTGACTGTGTTGTGCTTTCATAAAACCAAAATCATGATTGCCCCATAGTAAGAGCTAACAGAGTTTTTATTGAATTTTTGGTAAATATTATTTTTTCACATACATATGCTTACATATTTTAAAACACCCCACTTGTAAGAAACATGCTGGTTTCTTTTCTGCTACTATATGTTTAATTTTGTATATTTTTTAAAGTGAAAACATAATAACAGTATACATTTATGGGAGACAATAGATGTTTTGTTATATGATTGCATTTTCAGTCCTGCCCAGTGTGGTCCCATAGGAGATGTGCCAATGGCAAGCTTGTTATTTCTTGTTTGTATGTTTTCTTTTTTATCTCTTTTTTTTTTTTTTTTTTTGATTTGGAGTCTTACTCTGTCACCCAGACTAGAGTGTGCAGTGGCTCCATCAAGGACACTACAGCCTTGACCTGCTGGGCAGGTGATCCTTCTGCCACAGCCTGCTGGGCAGGTGATCCTTCTGCCACAGCCTGCCAAGTAGCCTTCCAAGTAGCTAGAACCACAGGTGCATGCCACCACACCTGGCTACTTTTTTTTTTTAATTGTGGAGACAAGGTCCCACCAAGTTACCCAGGCTGGTCTCGAACCCCTGGGCTCAGGCAATTTTCTCGCCTCAGCCTCCCAAAATGCTGGGATTACAGGTCTGAGCCACTGTGCCCAGCCGGTAGGTCTGTTTTCAAAGACATCACAGCACTATTCACAATAGCAAAGACATGAAACCGGTCTAGATGTTCATCAGTGGTGGATTGGATAAAGAAAATGTGACATATATACCTAATGGAATGCTATTCAGCCATAAAAAAAATAAAATAAAATAAAAACCAGGCACGTAGTTCACACCTCTAATTCCGGCACTTTGGGAGGCAGAGGCAAGAGGATTGCCTCAGCCCAGGGGTTCGAGACCAGCTTGGGCAACTTTGCAAGACCTCATCTCTACAGTAAATTAAAAAATTAGCCAGGTGTAGTAGTGTGTGCTTGTGGTTACAGCTACTTAGAAGGCTGAGGCAGAAGGATCACCTGAGCCCAGCAGGTTGAGGTTGCAGTGGCTGTGAGTGTGCCACTGCACTTCAGCCTGGGTGACAGAGACTCTGACTCTAAAATAAATAAATAAATATTTAAAAGGACGAAGCCATCTCCTTTACAACAGCATGGATGAAATGGAAGGTCCTTATCCTAAGCTATATCTCCTGTTCAAGAATGCATAACTGGGATAGACATATTCAACAAGGATTAGAATCCCCATATTGGTTCCCTTGCCTGTGGAGTGGAGGCTCTTATGGTGAGAAAGACCAAGTGGAAGTCACTTAGAACAGCCTCTATCTGCAGAACCCATACTGCATTCCTGGATCAGTCTCAGAGACGAGGGCCACCATCAAGGACTCCGAGGATGCAGAGATGGGAATTCCCATCATTGCCTTATGAAACACTCCTATTTGGCATGAAGACAGGTAAGTGTTGAATACTGGCAGTGGATTAGCATAAGCCTGACCGTGTTCACACTTCAATTTCAGCTGCCATAGCAGATGTGGTTTCATTGTGTAACCAAATGATTACATCCTCTGGTATCTGGTATGCAGCCATTGACCTGGTATTTTTTTTTTTTTTTTTTTTTACCTCCATAACTGTTGATAAAGACCACCAGGAATCATTCATTTGTTTTGTTTTGTTTTGTCTTCTAGCCAGTCCAGCCAACAATACACCTTCATTACCTACCTTAAGGGCACATCAACGCTACAGCCCTATCCATAGTTTAGTTCACATAATCTTGATCAGCTTTTCCTTCCACAAGATAACACATTGATTCATTCTGTCTATGACATTAGGATGATTAGACCTAGTGAGCAAAAAGTAGCAATTACTCTCAATTTATCGGTAAGACATTTGCATATCAGATTAGAGAGTGAGAAACAAAATTTCACAAAAGCTTTGAGACCTTCCAACACAGTGAAATGTTTAGAATTCTACTGTTTTGGAACATGCTGAGGCATCATCATCATCTTCATTAGTAGTAGTAGTAGTATTTCTTCTTCCTCTTCCTCATCCTCTTCCTCTTATTGCCCCTCCTCCTCCTTGTCCTCCTCCTCCTCCTCCTTCTTCTGAAGCATGGCCTCACTCTACTGCCCAGGCTGAAATGCAGTGGCACAATAAGGTTCACTGCAGCCTCAACCTCCTGGCTCAAGTGATCTTCCTGCCCTGGCCTCTCAAAGTGCTGGGGTTACAGGTATGAGCCTCGTTCCTGAGTGAGATATTTCTTCAAAGGTAAAAGATAAGTTGTTGCATCTGGCCCTATCTACAACCAAAAAATAGGCATAGTATCTAGTGACTCTCATTGGATTTTAAAGGCAAAATGTTCTTTATTTAAGGGTGTTACTTTAGCCCATGTGCCACATAACCCCAAAATGCTTGAGTGTGTCTCAGAACAGGGTATGGCACTTCAGCAAAGGCAGGCTGCCTAGGCCATGCTATCCGGCACACCTGATGATGGTGACATTATCATGATGCTGTTTGGAGGCTCCTGCAGGCCCCTATAGATGAATAGCAGCACGGCCCCTTAGGATTCTGGAGCACACACAAATAACTAGTTTTTTTATTATTATCATTCTTTATTTCAATAGCTTTAGGGTGTACAAATAGTTTTTGGTCTGGGCTTTAGGTGTTTCCACCAGCCTCACCTGTGCACGTTGTGCCCAATAGGTGACTTTTTGTCCCTCCACCCTTTCCCTCTCCCCTTCTGAGTCTCCAATGCCCCTTATACCATTCTTTATTTATTTGGGTTTTTTTGTTTGTTTTTTTGAGTTGGAGTCTCACTCTGTCACCCAGACTAGAGTGCAGTGGCCACTCCCGGCCACTGCAGCCTCGACCTGCTGGGCTCCGGCAATCCTTCCACCTGTAGTTCCAGCTACTTGGAAGCCTGAGGTGGAAGGATCACCAGAGCCCAGCAGGTCGACACTAGAGTGGCCATGAATGTGCCACTGCATTCCAATATG
>CAUYQG010220981.1:0-18874 GCA_963574415.1 Tarsius wallacei
GCGCCTTGGGAGGCTGAGGTGAGTGAATTGCCTGAGCCCACGGGTTCGAGACCCGCCTGGGCAGGCGAAACCTCATCTCTACAATAAAATCAAAAAAATTAGTCGGGCGTGGTAGCGCATGCCTGTAGTTCCGACTACTCAGAAGGCTGAGGCGGAGCCCAGCAGGTCGAGGCTGCGGTGGCCGGAGCGGCCACTGCACTCCAGTCTGGGCGATGGAGTGAGACGCCAACTCAAAAAATAAAAAATAAATAAATAAATAAATAAATAAATAAATAAATAAATAAATAAATAATTAGTTGAGTGTGGTGGCACGTGCCTGTAGTTCCAGCTACTTGGAAGGCTGAGGCGGAAGTATTGCCTGAGCCCAGCAGGTCAAGGCTGAGGTGGCTATGAACATGTCACTGCACTCCAGCCTGGGTGACAGAGTGAGACTCCAACTCAAAAAAAAAAATAGAAAAGAAAAAAAACAAATTGTATTACTTCACAGACAACACGATTGTTTTGTAAAAAAAAAAAAAAGAAAAAAGCAATCTACAAAAATGTATTTTAAATATTTAGAAAAAAATGTGCAAGACTTGTATACAAAAAATGACAAGATGTTGTTTCAGAAGATTTAAAAAATAGGTAAGTGGATAAATATATAATATTTGAGGATCAAAGACTTAAAAATCTCATTGAAAATTATAGTTAAAGAATTAAACCAAAAAAGTATTTAACAGAACTCATTGATTAAAATTAATCCCAACTCTTGAAAATTGGAAAATACATATTTTATTTATTTATTTTTCTTTCTTTTTTTTTTTTCTTCTGAAGTGCAGTCACATGATCACAACTACCACAGACCTGCTGGGCTCAGGTGATCCTTCACCTCAGCCTTCCTGATAGCTAGAACTACAAGTGCGTGCCACCAGACCCAGCTCATGTTTTGATTTTTATTGCACAGACAATGTCTCACCAAGTTACCCAGACTGGTATAGAACCCCTGGGTTCAGGTAATCGTCTCGTCTCTACCCTCCATAGACCTGGAATTACAGGTATGAGCCACTATGCCTGGCCAAAAAAAATACATATTTCTAAATAACTTATGAGTCAACTTAACTTTCAACTCAAAAATGTTGGAAGGAGGAAAAAAAATCACAGCATAGAATAAGTAAAAAAATAATAGTCAAGAGCAGACATTGCTAAAACATAAAACAATGTTGTAAAAGAGAGCATAAATTCAACCAAAATTGCTTCTATGATAGGACTGTTTAAAATTGATTATAAATGTATATAGGGAAAGCAACTGAGAGAGAGAAGGAACATAAAGCAAAGACTATTAAAACTGAAAATGGCAACATTACTATGTATGGATGGTACAGAGATTTTTTTTGGAAAAATAAGATATTGAGAGGATATTATGAATAACTGTATGCTAATAAAATTGAAAATGTTGAAAAGGAGAGTATGAGAAGGCAGACATTCTAAAATAAAATTAAATTCCAACACTTTGGGAGGCCAAGGCAGGAGGATCACTTGAGGTCTGGAGTTTGAGACCAATTTGGGCAATATAGATATCAAAATCCCATCTCTATGATAATATTATTAATAATGACAAAACCATTCAGACCATGCATAAAAACTAATATGGCAAGATCAAGATATGGTTATACCAGGAATATGTTTAGTTTAATATTAGAAAATCTATTGATGATATGAATGCATGAACATATTAAAAGCTTTCTGAATGAACAGAGAAATATCATTTAACAAAAATAAAATCTTTTTATGATTCAAAAATCTCAATACACCAATTAGTATGATCAATTTTCTGGTGTAATAAACAAACCAACATACAAAGTTAAACGGCAAATGGTAAAGTGGAATTGGCAGAGATACCCGAGACAGGATAGAGAACCCAGAAACAGACATGTTCATATGTTAAGGTATGACAAGGGACAGACTCACCTTTCATATAAGAGGAATATTCAAATTCAATAAATTATGCTGAAGTGATGGATTATCCATTGAAAAGGAAAAAATTGAATTCCACTGTAACACCACATATACAAATTAATTTCAGATTAAATGTAAATGTGAAAGACAAAACAAAAATCTTTTAGGAAAAAACTAGAAAAAATTGCTTATGACTTCTCTGTAGGGAATTTAAAGGGTCTCAGAAATTCAAATGCCAAAAGAAAAGACTGATAAATTAAACTACATTCAAATTTAGAACTTCTGTTAGTCTGCAAACATAAACAAAAAGATATCACAAGCCTCTCTAGAGGGAGATATTTCCCACGTATCCCCCTCCCCCCCTTCCTCCTCCTCCTCCCTCATCCAGTTCTTGCTTTTGTCCAGGCAATGTTAATCCCCACAGCTTCTCTGGGGGACAGGTACAGGGATACCTTATTTTATTGTGCTTTGCAAATACTGTGTTCTTTTACAAATTAAAGGTGGTTGTGCCAAGCAAATCTACTAGCTTCATTTTCCAACAGCATGTGCTCACTTTGTGTCTTTGTGTCTTATTTTTCAAATTCTCACAATGTTGTGAACTTTATTATTATTCTGTCTATCACACTGATCTGTGATCAGGGACCTCTGATGTTCCAACAGGAACTGTTCTGAGGCAACATGAACTTACCTATATAAGACAATGAACTTAATCAGTAAATGTGTGTTCTAACTGCCCCATGACTGACTGCTGCCTTGTCTCTCCATCTCATCCTGCCTCTCTAGTCCATGAAAGGGAAGACTGTTGAAATTTTGCCAGTTGATAACCCTACATTGGTCTCTAAGTGCTCAAGAGAAAGGAAGAGTCACATGCTTCTCACTTTAAATCAAAAACTAAAAATGATTAAGCTTAATGAGGAAGGTATGTTGAAAGACAAGATAGGCTGAAAACTAGGCCTCTTGTGCCAAACAATTAGTCAAGTTATGAATGCAAGCAAACATTGTTGAAGGAAATTAAAATTTGTGTGCTTCAAAGAACATACAAATGAAGAAAGTCTTAGTGGTGTAGGTAGAATATCAAATCTACAACAGCATTTACTTAGACCATAGCCTAATCCAAAGGGAAGCCCTAATTCTCTTCAATTCTATGAAGGCTGAGAGAGGTGGGGAAGCTGCAAAACACAAGCTTGAAGCTAACAGAGGCTAGGTCATAAGGTTTACCGAAAGAAGCCATCTCCATACATACAATTGCAAGGTGAAGCAGCAGTGCTCATATGGAAACTACAGTACGTAATTCAGTTTTACCTAAAGTAATTGTTGAAGGTGGCTGCAGTAAACAGCAGAATTTAAATACAGACAAAATAGTCTTCTATTGAAAGAATATGCTATCTCAAACTTTTCATAGCTGGAAGGAAAATGTCAATCTCTGGCTCCAAAGCTTCAAAACACAGGCTGACTTTCTTGTTAGAGTCTAATGCAGCTGGTGAATTTAAGTTGAAGCCGGTGTTCAGTTACTGTTCCCGAAAGCTTAGGGCCCTTCAGAATTATGCTAACTGTACTCCACCTGTGCTCTATAAATGAAACAACAAATCCTGGGTGATAGTACATCTGTTTATGACATGGTTTACGGAACATTTTAAGCCCACTGCTGAGGCCTACTGCTCAGAATAAAAGATTCACCTAAAAATATTATTGCTCATTGACAATGAACCTAGTCACCCGAGAGCTCTGATGGAGATGTACAAGAAGATTAATGTTGTTTGCATGCTTGCTAACACAACATCCATTCTGTAACCCATGGATTAATGAGTAATTTGACTTTCAAGTCTTATTATTTAAAAAATACATTTTTTTTGAGTCAGAGTCTCACTCTGTCACCCAGGCTTGAGTGTAGTGGCATGCTCATGGCCACCCCAGTGTAATGTGCTGGGTCCAGGCAATCCTTCTGCCTCAGTCTTCCAAGTAGCCGGAACTATGGGTGCACGCTATTGCGCTCAACTATTTATTTATTTATTTATTTATTTTATTTTATTTTATTTTATTTTTTATTTTTTATTTTTTTTGAGTTGGCGTCTCACCCTGTTGCCCAGACTGGAGTGCAGTGGCCGCTTCCAGCCACCGCAGCCTCGACTTGCTGGGCTCTGGCGATCCTTCCACCTCAGCCTTCCGAGTAGCCGGAACTACAGACGTGCGCTACCACACCCGGCTAATTTTTTTTTTTTTTTGATTTATTGTAGAGATGAGGTTTCGCCTGCCCAGGCGGGTCTCGAACCCGCGGGCTCAAGCTATCCACTCACCTCAGCCTCCCAAGGCGCGGGATTACAGGCTGAGCCACCGAGCCCGGTTTATTTATTTATTTATTGTAGAGACGAGGTCTCACCAAGTTGCCCGGGCTGGTCTCGAACCCGTGGACTCAGGCAATCCACTCGTCTTGGCCACCCAAAGTGCTGGAATTATAGGCTGAGCCACCAAGCCTGGTCTAAAAAATACATTTCATAAAGCTTTAGCTGCCATAGATTCCTCTGATGAATCTGAGCAAAGTAAATTGAACATCTGGAAAAGGATTCATCATTCTGGGTACCATTAAGAACATTCATGATTCATGCAAGGTGGTCAAAATGTCACCATTAATAGCTGTTTAAAAGAAGTTGATTCCAACCCTCATGGATGACTGAAGTTGAGGATGTAACTGCAGATGTAGTGGAAATAGCAAGATAACTAGAATTATGAGTGGAGCCCAAAGATGTGACTGAATTGCTGCAATCTCAAGAAAAAACTTGAACAAATGAGGGCTTGCTTCCTAAGGATGAACTTATTCCTGGTGAAAATGCTATGAGCATTGCTGAAATGACAACAGTGGGTTTTGAATGTTACATAAATTTAGTTGATAAAACTGTAGCAGGGTTTGAGAGAATTACTCAATTTTTAAAGAAGTTGTATGATAGGTAAAATGCTATCAAACAGCATCACATGCTACAGGAAAATCTTTCCTGAAAGAGTCAATCAATGCAGCAACTTTATTGTTGTCTTCTTTTAGGAACGTTTCATAGCTACCCCAGCCTTCAGCAATCATTGCCCTGATCAGTCAGCAACCATCAACATTGAGGCAGTAAAAAGATCATGACTTGCTGAATGCTCAAATCGTTTTAGCATTTGTTAAGCAATAACAAGAAAGGGTGAAAGGGCTGCAGAGAGAGTGAGAGAAAGACAGGGAGAGGGACAGAGACAGAAAAAAATGGAGGGGGGGGGAGAGAGAGAGAGAGAGAGAGAGATAGAGAGAGAGAGAGAGAGAGAGAGAGATGATCTTGCTCTGTTGTCCAAGCTAGAGTGCAGTGGCACAATCATGCTCACTGCAACCTCAACCTCCTGGGGTCAAGCTCTATGTTCCTGCCTTGCCTCAGCCTCCTGAGTAGCTAAAACTACAAGTTATACATGACATCACACCTCGTTAATTTTTTAACCTTTTAAAAAGATGAAAATATGAGGTCTCATTTTGTTGCTCAAGGTTGATATTTATCTAATTCCTGACCTTATGTGATCTTTTTGCTTCGACCTCCCCAAGTGTTGGGATTATGGGCATGAGCCACTGTATCCCACCCAATAAAGTATTTTTTAAATTAAGGTATACATATTACATATATGGTATATTTTTTAGACATGATGCTATTGTGCACGTAATAGACTACAGTCTAGTATAAACATAACATTTATGTGTACTGGGTGACCAAAATATTTGTATGAGATGCTTTCTTGCATTTTATGTTTTATTATGTTGCAATATGTGTTTCAGCAGTTTGAAACTGAACTGGAACTGAACCCTCAGATTCTCTGACACATGCCTGTACTATTATTATTCCCAATGTTAAATGAAGAAACTAGATGCCGGAGAAGTGAAATAACTTGCCCAACATAACATCAGTGACGCAACTGGGTTCCAAATCCATGTTGTCTATCTTGAAAATACACTGCCTCTCACAAAGAATTAGAAACATGACCCCAAAAAGTAAGTACAGCACTAAAAAATATATTGTTTACATATATACACAATTCCAGTAAAACTAAAAAAAATTCAAATACAATCATATACACACATACCTAAAGTAACGCATAAGTCAAAGAAGATAGCTTAGTCCGCGGGTTCGAGACCCGCCTGGGCAAGCAAGACCTCATCTCTACAATAAATCAAAAAATCAGCCGGGCGTGGTAGCGCGCGCCTGTAGTTCCAGCTACTTGGAAGGCTAAGGCGGAAGGATCGCTGGAGCCCAGCATGTCGAGGCTGCAGTGGCCACTCCAGTCTGGGCGACAGAGTGAGACTCCAACTCAAAAAAAAAAAAAAAGGAAGATAGCTTAGTGTATATCATAATATATTTAGAAGTGAATGTTAAAAAAATACTGCATATTATAATTTGTGGAATGCAATTTAAGTGGCAATTAGAAATTTAAAGCCTAAAATTTCTTAAAAACTAAGTGTATTTGTCAAAAAGTCCTACAAAATTCTTATACCAAAAATATAAAAATATGCAAACATGTACAATAATATCTCATAAGACTCATGAATGGTTGATAAACATGAAAAAGTTATTAAACCTCATTAATAATCATGGAAATACAAATAAAATAATCATGTAAATCTGTAATACAAATTTGGCAAAAGTTAAAATATGGCTTAAAGCCAAAGTCAGCGAGGATATGAAGTAACAGATTCCTCTACACAACTTTAGAGAGCATAAACTATTGCAAAAATTTATTATGGTCTAATAAAGTCAGCACTACATATATATTATGGGTCACCATTCTATTTTTGGCCATAATAGCAAAAACAAAATTTCACATATGTGCACCAGGAAAATGAATAAACATGTTTTAGGCTGGGCATGGTAGCGTGAAGCTATAGTCCCAGCTCATCAGGAGGGTGAGGCAGGAGGATAGCTTGAGCCCAGGAGTCTGAGGCTGTGGTGAGTTATAATTGTGAGCCTGGGTGACAGAGGGAGATTCTATTTCCAAATAAATAAACAAGCAAGCAAACAAACAAATGGATGTTTCTGAAAATGCTAAGGCAGGATTAGGCAAAAATAAAAGAAAAATAAAAGGAAGTGTTCATGAGAACATAACCTGGAATAAAAAGCCAGAAACAACCTGATTGTTCATGAAAAGAATAGAAAATACATCTTTTGAAATATACATACAATGTGTAGCTTTGTGCAATAGTAAAAAATTGACGTACTCCAACTACACACCTCAACACTGAAGTCTAATGCTATGTAATACATACAGTAGACTTTCATTTTTATAATGTTCAAAAGGTATAAGAGTAAACAACGTGATTTACAAATTTGTAAGAAGTTGGTAAAACTGCAGAGTACCAGGATAGTGAAGAGGCAAAAGAAAATGGAGATGGGCAGGATGGTGGTTACACTGGTGTTCGTTTTATTATTATCATTTTTAAGGGTGTACATCCATTTGTATATTCAGATATACTCCACAGAATGTCCCCTGGGATAATTTTTTTTCAGGAAAAAAATCTCCTGGTTTTTGCAAATCGAAACTTCATAGAATACATATATCTTTAAAAACAATGTTTTTTCTGCTGGTATTTATATGGAAAATATAAGTATTTTTCTAAAGCTCAAGACAATATTTTTTATAAAACCGCCCCAACTGTTGAAAAGGTCTTGAGTTACATTTCAAGTACAAGAATGTCATAATCATATAAACTTTTGGAGAAACATTCTTTGAGACATATTAGTTGCTTGGTGATCAGAAAGTAATATTGAAAGCATTTAAAATCCTAGCATGCTAAGTTTATATAGACATACAGATTGCTTATGTATAAGTACGTAATAATACATATGTGTTGTAGGAAATGGGGTAAGGATTTGAGGTTAATGCCTAACTATTTATTAATTTTCACATTGAAAATAATAGAAAATAGATTCCTGATAAACTTTCTGCCCGGAACATCATATTGTCAGGAATGGAATTTTGAGATATACTACATTATGTATAATACATTATGTAATGTGATATTCAAAGTTTTTCTGTTTTTTCACAACTTAGAATTCACACTCCTTAGATTCACAAGCCCTTTATGTTCTCAGTGTTCCAGCTTTATCCCCGTCCACTTTTGCCTAAACACCAATGATCCTGCCCTGCTCTTGCATGCCACCATGCATTTGTGCATGATGATTTTCTCTCTCTAGAATACTTTCCTTCAAAACAACTCAAATACCATTTCTGCAGGGAAACGCCTCTGGCTTCCCCAGATTCTATGCTCTCAAAATATCCTTTGAATCATGTAACCTAGAACACAGTAGTGTATTTAAATCGGCTGCTTATTTTCTATTTCCTTTACAAGTCCTATCCAGGGATGGCCAATTCTTAGCATACTAGCTTAGGACACACTATCTCTTATCTTCTTTTAGTAAAGTCATTAAACAAACCATAAATAAATCCCTGCCTTATTGTACCTTCTGATTATTTTCCTGAGAAAGACTCATATTGACTTACAAAATCATGTGAACACACAGCTGTCTAATATAACTTCCTGCTATGATAAGATATTGTATCTGTGTCATTCAATGCTGTAACCACTATGCACATATGGCTACTGAGGATTTAAGATGTGTCTATGTTCGAGACCCGCCTGGGCAGGCGAAACCTCAACTCTACAATAAATCAAAAAAATTAGCCGGGCGTGGCAGCGCACGCCTGTAATTCCGGCTACTCGGAAGGCTGAGGCGGAAGGATCGCCGGAGCCCAGCAGGTCGAGGCTGCAGTGGCTGGAGCGGCCACTGCACTCCAGTCTGGGCGAGAGAGTGAGACTCCAACTCAAAAAAAATAAAAAAATAAAAAATAAAAAAATAAAAATAAATAAAATGTGTCTATGCTACTGAGGAACTGAATTCTGTTTATCTTATTTAGGTTTAATTAATTTAAATTTAAATAGCCAAATGTACTTAATGTCTGCCAGATTAGGTCTGGAATATTTGTGAGAAACCTAAAGGTACAGCCATTACCCCTCCCTCACTAAACTAGCTACCTCACTTACCAGTTGAGCAAATAGATGCAAAAACTTAAGTGTTTAACTGAAGTGCTAGAGAATCTCCAATGGCAGTCTTTAATAGAAATTAAGGGCAAGCAAGGCAGTGAAGATTTACTCATTCCTAACTGTTACACATGAATGGACAACAAAATCTATGTATAATCAGTCAATCAAGAAAAGTTATAATTAGAATCTTATTTATTTGCTTCTTGTGGAACGCCGGATCTCTTTCATGATATCAACATAATCAGTGCTAAAAAGGCAAAAGAAAATTGGCTTTGGCATGCACATTATTCCTTTCATACCCATGAGACTTTCAATATAAGTCAAAGTAGCATTCTGGATTAGTGTTAAGGCTGTTTTTAGTGATCAGACTGGCCTAAATAACACATGCGCCTACATGTACATACACATTTCATGTCGGCTGCTACTGAGAGAGCATTTCTAACTACCCCTGGCAATTCCTTTCAGCCCTCTGGAGGTCCACTTACACAGATTGTTGAGTTAGCTCTGAAGGCCTCTAACCTAATTTAAAGTGGGAGTCTCTCTAAGTACCGGATATGTGGTTTCATCTTTTGGAAATGGGGTTATAATACAAGTTGCTAAGATGGGGCCTATGGATTTACTTCTTATAAGCACTCTGATGGTTCTAATGCAGGTGTTCTTCCACCATGTTTTAGAAATGTAGAACTGGACTGTATAATTCATTAGAGGACAGCAACATAAACTACAGGCACACAGCATGGTCAAATATATTAATAAGACAGTAAGAAGCCAGGAGGTACAGGGGCACATGTCTGTAGTCCTACCTACTCCAGAGGCTAAGGAGAGAGGATCACATCAGCCAGGAGACCAGCCTGGGAAACATAGTGAAACTCTGTCTTATTAAAAAAAAAAAAAGGCTTTAAGAAATACATCGTTTTAAACAGTTTTTGCAAAGAACATATATCATATATCAGATTTCCTGTGCCTATTTAAGAGCTGGAAGGGAGTGGAATGGGGATAATATACATCCTGGAAGAAGTCATTCAGAAATACAAACTTTACACGAAATTGACTAGGCCATAGAATTATGGCAGCCTCAGCAAACGGATAATTGTTGCTGAACCACAAGCTTTTTTCCCTCAGCAAGATTTCCCGATCACCTAGTGGCTAACAAATGGTAACCTCCAAATTCTGTTTCTCTTTTTCTTAATAAGGTAAAGGGGAAAGCAAGCACTGACCTCAATCAAAATACCTTGCCAGTCTATGGTTGGAAGCATGTGCCTTGTTTCAAAAGCACTGTGCTCTGAGCTGAGGTAAGCAGCTCAGAGTAAAGTGATTTCCAGCTGTCTGTGTTCTTTTTCATCATGGTAAGGGCTTATTAGGTATGGATTTCTTGGTGGCACATTTTTAGGAACATCACTGAGAATCTGTCCAAGTAAAACCATTTCAAAGGTAGCTTGCCTTCCAGTAGTGCAGCCGGTTATAGCAGTGACTTTTACAAAGACTATTTCACACTTTTACGCATAAATATAAAAAGCCATTCCACCATACTGAAGTCTCAGAGAAAAGCTTGCTGTGAATCTGTGTATGCTGTGCTGGGTGGTACATGGTAGCTTTCTAAATGGGAGAATAATTATGTTTCCAAGAATACTAAAAGAATGCTTTGATTTGGTTTGAAAAGGCCAGAGTCTGGCAGATGTACTAAGAATGTGACATATTAAGCTCCTGAAAGTGCTTATCATGTTTCAGTAAATGGAATCCTATTTCTCTGGCTGAAGTCTCTAGGGTCAACTTCTTCTTCTCCCTGTCCCCTTGTCTCTTTCCTCCTTTGCCTTATTTGGAAAACAATCACCAAGAGGAAAGGAAAGTTGCTCATATTTACATTCTACATAAGGCTAAGTCTCGCAAAACTATCCTGAAATAATTCACAACACCCCCAGTTTACAAAGTAGCAAACTGAGGGTTAGCAGTGAATTAAACTTGCTCACAATAAAGCAGTTCGTAAATGGCAGAACTCACTCAGATCCAGGTATCTGAGACTTTAAATTCCTCATTCTGTCATGATTTTTATTTAAAAGAACACAAATATTTTTTATTCAAGAATTCAACTCATACTTCTCTTTTTTAAAAGACATCATTGCTAAAATCCAAAAGTCTCACTTCCTTATGCCTACCTAGATTCTCCCAATAGCCGTTTCTCTGACCTTCTTATTGGAAATGTCCTTCTGCACAATTTAACCTGCCAATGGCTGCCATCTTTTCCTTCTTACAACACTAATCTCCATTTCCCATCCAGAAGAGCTGTATCATTTATTTCTGCCAGTCACATGTGAAAGTGCCCATTTTGGCATAACTTTGTCAACACAGTGTGTTGGGATTTTTCCAATAGAATAGGTGGGAAATGGAAACAAACTACTTTGTAATGAACCCATCAGATGCCCTATAAACTATTTATTTAGTATTTACTATGTGTGCAGTCCTGTTTGAGGATTTGTAATATAATCTTTTTTATATCGAGGCGGTTATTGAATAACCAGCTAAAATTTAGTACTGAAAAAAAGAGAAGTAGCAAAGTCTAACCTGTGTAATGGTATTTCTGAAATCTGGAATTTTTAAGAAAATATATATAGACATTCAAACTTAATAAAAATCTGGAAGATAGGCACCAGAATAACAGAAAACCATTTTAAGTAGAACAGACTGATACCAGATTCAAGCTGAATATAGCTTAAGCAAGAGTCACATATTTATAACCACAGTACTTTATTTTTCTTCTTGTTTTATTATATAAACTACTAATTTGGATTTTGAGGTAACAGCAAAACAGCACAACGAACACATTTCCTTCTTCTGTTTTGACAAGGCATATTCAGGTAGATATTGTAGGAGACTCAATAAGAATTCCCATGTATTGGCATTATTACTCTCAGAAAGAGTTGTCTGCAGTTGCTGTGAAGTCTTCAGATTGATTTCCATGCAAAATAATCCTTCAAAGAGTAAGATAAAAATGCCCAAAATAGTGAGGCGAAGCAATTGTTTATGAGGAAATACTGTCAACCTGACTCTGCAGCCACGCATGCTAAGTACAAAACCCTCCACAATTTCTCTGAGCTCTCTTGATTGGTTTTAACTTGCTCTGTCTAGTTAGAAATTCTCTTGTGCATCCTTTAAACTAATTTTTTAACTGCATTCAAAAAACCAAAAGTTATTTCCTCATTGTGTTGGATAAGCAACAAAAGAGAGATTTTAATCATACTGGCATATTACATCAAGTATACATATTTGTTAAGCACTTTTTAGTTTTAGAAATCTTTAGTAAAAGACAACCATCTCTACTTCTTGTGGAGTGTCTGTATAACTCAATGAGCAGTTCATAAACTTAAACAAAGAGCTGCAAAGTAACCCCTTAAGGTTATCTTCCAGGTCTTCTTTTCTTCTTAGTTTATTCTCACTCTTACTGGACAGCTTCATTCGTTTTTATGATTTTAATGAGCCTTCGATAGGTCTCTTCAGCCAAAACCTGTCAGACCTCTTGTGTATTCACCTGCCTAGTAAATATCTCACTTTGAACATCCTATTGACACCTCATCACAATATATACCAAATTGGACACATTATTTCTCTCAATCTGTCTCCCACTCCTGTATTCACAAGCAAACTTCTGCTCTTCTTGCTGTGATCTCTTTATCAGTGAATGTTATCACTATCCATTGATTTTTCTCAAGTCAGAAATCAGACCTACCTACTTTCTCTTTCTATCATGTCTGTTATCCACTCAATCAAGTCTAGTTGGTTATTTCTTCTAAATAATTCTAGCAGCAATTTGCTTTTCTTTTCCCAGTGCAACTGTGCTTTCCCAGGGCATTCTCATCTCTCCACTGGATTACTAAAACAGTCTCATCACAGGTCTAACTTGCCCCCTCTTACCAAGTCCCCCACTGCAGCGAAAGTGATCTTTTAAAAAATGCAAGTGAGGTCATACTTGCCGCTTACCCTCAAATTAAAATCTTTCACTGCCTACTATTACTTCTAAATAAAGACAAAGCTATTTATCTTGTGTTATAAGCTGCTCCATATTCAAATACCTGCTAACTTTTCAATCTATTTACCTCTTACTTTCTCCACTCCACCAGACTCAACTTCCTCAGCACCACTCCCATTTTTAAACCTATTTGCTGTCCTAGTTACCTGGACCTTTCTATTTTTCCCTCATTTTTGAGGCATTGAATGTCAAATTTCTTGGCTGTGAGTTGAGGGTGCGAAGTAGATGCACTGGAGATGTTAGCCATCAGCTAACATATATGTTTCTCGTTCCTCCAGCACATGCTTGCTCCAGATCTCTCTCATACCTTCACAAAATGATAGACTGTCACTGTGCATGCCTCAGTCCACATGATGGTAAGTCAGATGACAGCCATACCATGATCGGAAGCTCAGGTTACAAGATCTATGTTACGTAATGGTCAAATGACCAGTCTTTACCAGAATCTAAGGGTATGATAGGGACTGATGATCAAACACAGAAGTGTTATTTGCTTAAGAGGCATGAGATTTCTCCAAAACACTAAAAGCCTGCATCATAGGTTTTTTTTTTTTTTTTGGCCTGGGTTTACCAGGCATGTCACATAGCATTTTAGTCTTCCACAAACACTTTGAGCCTTAGGAATCAAGTGACACAGCATCTTTATCTAGAAACTAGATAATTTTGTGATTTCATAAACCTTTTCTTTCTATGAACCTATTTAAAGATAGCCTCCTTAGGTTACTAGTAAGTTATTTAGAATAGCACCTCAAACCTGTGGTATATATTGCCTCTGAAGTCCAAAGAGATCTACTAAAGGTTGAGTTCCATTTTAGTAATGAGGGGAAACATTGCAGCAACTTGTCTTTCACTATGGAGAGGCTATCTCTACAAACTCCTATTCATTAGGCTCCTCAAAGCTTTACTAAAGTGACAGATCTTTGAATTTTAGGGGAGGATTATAAAAAAGATCCCTTGTGGGTAAGTTAAGATTCAAACCTAAATATTGGCAAAACTCTGAGGAACGATAGTGAAGGTAAACTTCTCATCCTGCTAGTTGAAAATAAATAACTTCTGATTATCTCTGCATACAGGAAGAGAGAATACAGGATTTAATGAATCAGGTGATACCAGGTGCTAGGAGATGAGTTGATTTCTTTGCCAACAAGACCATATCTGGAAAAGCAGCTGCAATCAGGATCACCACATGAACAGACTTGCAGTCCTTCACTGTCATTCCCCAAGACTCATCTGTCATAAGCCAATGAGTTGAATTAAAATGAAGATGTTTTATGATAATCTTGTTGCATCTTTCAAGTATCTGATGGTGCCATTAATATCTGTAGATCACCCCCAAATAAGCTACTTCTTGTGCTTAAAATTTTGATAGGGAGAAAAAGCTCCAGAGGCTTCTATTTGCTTTTTCTATCATAATGACTTTCACAATGGGTCTGGAAGACAATGCTTGGATTCTGGTAGTTACCATATATTTCAATTCTAATTATTCAGGAATGATAAAGTAGTCACAGGTTGGGTTAACAGACTTAATGATGAAGTAAAAAATGGATTTACTATCTGATCTAATTCCCCACCATGACTGATGGACCACACAGAGGGTAAATCTGTCTTCTCTAGACCAATGACAAGTAAACCTATTCCCACTCCCAAATATAGATATTTTCATTTTTTTAGTTCACATTTAACCTGGTAAAGGATAATAGTTATTTTGGAGGAAATCTAGGAAGAAGATTTACAGGAGATATTTATAATGGATTTTGTACAAACATTTCTCAAAAATGTCTGTCCTTTATTTTTTAATTTTTTTTGAGTTGGAGTCTCAGTCTGTCGCCTAGACTGGAGTGCAGTGGCCGCTCCTGGCCACCGCAGCCTCGACCTGCTGGGCTCCAGCGATCCTTCTGCCTCAGCCTTCCAAGTAGCTGGAACTACAGGCGTGCGCTACCATGCCTGGCTAGTTTTTTGATTTATTGTAGAGATGAGGTCTCGCTTGCCCAGGCGGGTCTCGAATCCACTCACCTCAGCCTCCCAAGGTGCGGGATTATAGGCTGAGCCACTGAGCCCGGCGTCTGTCCTTTATTTAATGGTACTTAGCTCTAGGCCTGTACATTGACTGACTCAGTTCTGAGGCATGGTGATCCACAATGCGTCTCCATTATGGTGTCTAAAGCCAGACCCCTGCTCATTAGTTCTTGAGCTATTATTATTTTTCACAGTTTAAATAGATTTAGAGGGGTATTTTTGTTTAGAGGACTGCATAATTTTCACCAATAACTTCTGTTTTATTACATAAGACCTCTCATCACTCTTGCTCACTGTTTTCTATGGTAACCACTTATTCTGTCCCTGGTAATTATGTGCTGGTGCTTGGCATCCTTTACTCTGGCAACCATTTGTTCTCACTGAAATCAGGAACCCCATCTCACTTACAATATCCCACCTTCATCTGGGCTTGTAGAAGAAAGGCACACAACTCTTTGCAAAATCCTGACACCCCATCAATTCATCCCCCAATTCCAGTAACTAAGGAAGGGGCTTCTATGTCTTATTGGGGAGACATATAGAGGTTAGACAATTGAACTGTATAGGATAAATCTACTTCAATATTTACACCAGAATTTTTAGATCCTTTACGTTAAAGAACTTCTATCATCTTAATTTTGTAATAGGTCACACTTGCAACCATATTTCCTTTAATGAACCAAGCAAACTGAACTATTTCCAGTTGTTAAAACTACCATATGACTATACAAGCTCTGCAAAATGTGCTCCTATCAGAACATTCAGTCTGACTTAAGTTTAAATTGCTTCAGAGTCTCACTCATGTCACCTAAGTTACTGCCAATATGGATTAGCAAAACTTGCAATTCTTTTGGTATGTCAGCTTCTCCTGAGTTTTATATTATGATTAACCCCCTTGAATATGAATATGCTAGTCACAAATATAATCATAAATATGGTGGCAATAAAGAGGAAAGGAAATTAACATACACGAGAAAGATCATTATTTTTAGTTGAGAATATGGGGTTTTCAAGCAAACAAAAGCAATCACATTTTTTAAAACTACAGAGAAACTGTTTCTGCTGTTGGAATATTTAAAAAGCTTAAGAGTTTGGAGCACTCTGAGCCATGTGAAAACTTCAAATAACCTGCAAGCTCATTTTAGATTTTCACTCTATGCCTTAGACAAGTTAGATGTGTGAAAGCTTACCTAGAACTATGTGACCAGGAGAAATTCCTAAACTATGGATTCTTCCAACTGCTTGACACTAATGATGCCAGGAATTGGACTGTACATCCTTCATGACAGCTGCCACAGAATAATTAAACGTTTCCATTAGTGAGTTTGCCAGAATATATGATCTTCTTGCTCAGGGCTACTAGCTTGGATTGGTTTTCTCATCTTCCAAATCTTTCAAGAGAGTGTTATCTTCTTAGCAGATCCTAACTCATGTGTAGAAGTGTAGCTTCAGAGTCTAAACATTTTATTTTTTTTATTTTTAGACTTAAAAGTGTAGGAAGTCACACAAAAAGACAGCTGAAATAATAGTTGAGTAAGCCGAAGAATTAGTTTATTTTACATTGCTATAAAGAAATACCTGAGACAGGGTAATTTATAAAGAAAAAAGTTTATTTGGGCTTATAGTTCTGCATGGTGCTAGCATTTGCTGGGCTTCTGCTGAGACCTTGGGAAACATACAGTCATGGTTGAAGGCGGAGAGGAAGCAGGTATGTCACATGACGAGAAAGGCAGAAAGGGTAAGAAGAGAGGTACCTGGATCTTTTGAACAACCAGCTCTTGTGCGAACTCCTAGAGAACTCGCTAACTGCGTGAGAGCAAAACTGAACCATTCATGAGGGATCCACCCCCCCCCTCCATTATCCAAACACCTCTCACTAGGCCCCAACTCCCAAAATTGGGGATTGCATTTCAGTTTGAGATTTGAAGAGGACAAACACCCAAACTATATCAGTCAATCTGCTGTATATTCCACATAAATGCTAGTTACATATTTATTAAATAATCACAAAAAATGAATATGTGGAAAAATGAACCATGTGATCAGTGTAGATTCAACTAGGACAATAATGATTCTAAATGAGAAGTAAAGGACACAAAGTAACCTCCTGGAGTGGTTTATTCTACAGATGACTTAGCCCCAAGAATAGCAACATTCTTTCTTTTTCTTTTTTTTGAGTAGGGGTCTCACTCTGTCACCCAGGCTGGAGTGCAGTGTCATGCTCACAGCTACCACAGCCTCAACCTGCTGGACTCAGGCAAGCCTTCTGCCTCAACCTTCCAAGTAGCTGTTACTACAGTCATGTGCCACCATGCCCAGCTAATTTTTTTTTAATTTATTGTAGAGACGAGGTCTCACCAAGTTGCCATGACTGGTCTTGAACCCGTGGGCTCAGGCAATCCTCTCACCTCGGCTTCTCAAAGTGCTGTGATCATAGGCGTGGGCCACCATACCCAGCCTGATTTTGTTCTTCTTTATGGCCACAAAATACTCCATCATGTACATGTACCACATTTACTTTGTCCAGTCCACTTTCCATGGGAAATAGGATTGGTTCCACATTTTGCAAGTGTGAATAGTGTGGCAATAAACATGCAGGTACAGGTGTCTTTTTTGTAAAAGGATTTATGTTTCTCTGGGTGTATTTCCAGGAGAGGATTTGCTGTATCATATGGAAGGTCAATTTTTAGTTCTTTTAAAAATCTCCACACTGCTTTACATAGAGGTTGAACTCTTGCACTCCCACCGACAGTGTAGAAGCATTCCGTTTTTCCACACCTATGCCAGCATTTGTTGTTTTTGACTTATTAATGATAATTATCCTTACTGAAGTCAGGTGGTATCTCATTATAGTTTTGCTTTTCATTTATCTGATGATTAGTGAGATGGAGCATTTTTTCATGTGTTTGTTGGCTGCTTATACATCATTTTTTGAGAAGTATCTTTTCATGTCCTTTGTCTACTTTTTAAAATTTCACTTTGAATTCCTTGTAGATTTTGAATGTTAGGTCTTTGTCAGATACACAGTTGGCAAATATTTTTTCTCATTCTGTGGGTTGTCTCTTTACTCTCTTGATGGTTTCTTTTGCTGTGCAAAAGATTTTCAGTTTGATGAGTTTTTCTGCTTGACTCTTAGCTTTTATGGCATTCACTTTCGGGGATTGAGCAAAATTGTGTTGGCTACTTTGATGTGCATAAAGGTGTTTCCTACATTTTTTTCTAGGATTCTTATAGTTTGAGGTTTTATGTTTAGGTCTTTGATCCATTTTGAGTTGATTTTTGTATATGGTGATAGGTTGGGGTCTAATTTCATTCTTCTGCATGTGGTCAGCCAGTTTTCTCAGTGCCATTTACTAAATATGGTCTCCTTTTCCCAGTGATTATTATTGGTTGTTTTGTCAAAGATGAGTTGGTTGAGAGACTGTATTTTTGCTTCTGGAATCTCTGTCCTGTTCCATTGGTCTATGTGCCTATTCTTGTACCCATACCAGGCTGTTTTGGTTATTGTAGCCTTGTAATAAAATTTAAAGTCTGGAAGTGTGATACCCCCCACTTTGTTCCTTTCGCCAAGGATTGTTTTGGCTATTCATGCTATTTTTTGTTTCCATATGAATTTCTGTATTGTTGTTTCCAGGTCTGGGAAAAATGATGTTGATTGCTTATCTTTAGGAGCATTAAAAATTGGACTCCACGGTGGCTCAGCCTGTAATCCCATGCTTTGGGAGGCTGAGGTGAGTGGATTGCCTGAGCCCGTGGGTTCGAGACCCGCCTGGGCAACTTGGCGAGACCTCATCTCTACAATAAATCAAAAATTAGCCGGGCGTGGTAGCGTACGCCTGTAGTTCCAGCTCCTTGGA
>CAUYQG010220983.1:0-13562 GCA_963574415.1 Tarsius wallacei
AGTCACTGGGGCACCAATCAAAAAGGAGGACCAATGACATAGGCACTGATCCCAGAGAATGACCAATCATGGGGTCACTCATCATAGAGGAGTGCCAGTCATGGGACAACCGTTTTAGAGGTGTCAGTCACTGGGGCACTGTTTCCAGAGAAGGTTAATAACTAGGGTACTGGTCACAGATAATTATATTTACTTTGGCATTCATAACAGAGATGAGCCAGTCATTGGGGAAAAATCACAGAAGAGTGCCAGAAACTGGGCTACAATCACAGTGGAATGCCATACATGTGGTACCCCTTATAGAGGAAAGACAGTCACTAGTGAACCCAACACAAAGAATGTGAGTTACTGGGGCACCCACAACAGAGATGAACCAAGCAGTGAGACAAATATCACAGAGGAGAGTCAGAAATTGGTGCACCAGTCACAGAGGAGGGCTAGTCACTGGGTCATCCCTCAGAGTCATTGGGACACCATCAGAGAGGAAAGCCAATCACTGAGGCACACATATCAGAGCAGGACCAGTCAATGAGGCACCCATTCACAGGAGGGTTTGCACTGTGGGAACTACTAGTAGGAGGTCCATTCACTGGCAAACCTGATCACAGAAGAGGCCCATTCACTCTGGCACCCATCAATATGAGGGCCAGTCACTCTGGCAACCAACACAGAAGAGACACAGCCACTGAGGAACCCATCCCAGAGAAGGGTCAGTCACTAAGCTACTCATATTAGTGAAAGTCCACTCTCTGGGACATTCATTAGAAGAACAAGTCACAAGGGTACCGATCACAGAGGACCAGTCAGTAACACCAATCATAAAGAAGGGCTTATCAGTGGGGAACCAATCACAGAGAAGGACACATCACCAAAGCACCCATTGCGCAGTTGCGCCTGTTATGGGAACCAAATTTTAGAGGAGGGTCATTCAATGAAAAACACATCACAGGAAGGCAAGTGAGTAGGTCATTGATTACCAGTCACTGGGACATCATCACAGAGGAGAACCAGGTACTGAGGCACCTACCATAGAGAAGGACCAATAATTGAGGCACCCATTTCAGAGGAGGTCTAGTATCTGAGGCACCCATCGCAGATGTGGGTCTATCACTGTGTCCCTGAACATAGAGAAGGGCCAGACACTGAGGCACACAATACAGAAGAGAGACTGTTACTGTGGCACTAATCACCGGGAGGCAAAATCACAGGAAACCCATCACAGAGGAGACTTAGTCACTGGAGTAGCCATCACATAAGAAAACCAGTCATGGGGCAGTCATAGAGGGGACCCAGTCACTTGGACACCCATAAGAAAGAAGGATGAGTCATTGGGGCATCCTTCACAGAGGAGATTCACTCAATGAGACACCCATCTCAGAGTAAGTACTGTCACTGGGGAACAAATGAGAGAATAGGGACAATCACTGTGCCACCCATCACAGATGTGGGCTAGTCATGGAGGCACCCCTTACAGAGAGGGCAGTCCCTGGAATACCCAACACAGAGGAGGGCTAATCACTGTGGCACCCATAACAGAGGAGGGTCAATCACTTAAGCATCCATTATGGAGGAAGACCTCTCATTGGGAAAAATCTTCACAGAAGAGGGCTAGTCACTGGTGCGTCTATTACGGTGGAGTGCCAGTCAATGAGGTAGAATCTCAGAGGAGTCCCAGACACTAGAAAACCAATAATGGAGAAAGACCAGTCTCTAGGTCACCAATTATGGAGGAAAACCAGTCACAGGGGCACCAAACACAAAAAAGGGCCTGTCACTAGGGCACTCATTATAGAGGAGAACCAGTCACTGGGGCACACATTACAGAAGAGGGTCAGTCACTGCATCATCTATTATTGAGGAGGCCAATTCACCGAGGCAACCTTCATGGCAGACAGTCAGTTACTGGAACATCCATCACAGAGAAAAGCCTAAAGGGCCACCCAGCAGTGAGAAGGGCTAGTAACTGGCACATCCATTATAAATGAGGACTAGCCAATGAGGCACCCATTACAGAGAAGTCACAGTCATAGAAGCACCTATCACAGAAGAGGCCTAGTCACCAAAACACCCACTGCAGAGGACAGTCAGTCACTGGGGCACCCATTAGTAGGAGGCACAGACACTGTAGATTCATCACAGAGGAGGGCTAGTCACCTAAGCACACAATTCTAAGGATACCCAGTCACTATGGCACCCAACAGTGGAAGGCCAGTCACTGAAACACCCAACACAGAGAAGGCCCAGTCACTGAGGAACAGGTTAGAAAGAATACCAAAACCTGGTTCACTGATCATAAAGGAGAGTCAGTAACATAGCTACTCATTACAGAGGAAGCCCAGTCACTGGGGAACCCATCAGAGAGTAGAGCTAGCCTCTAAGGCACCCATCACAAAGAAGGGCTAGTCAATGAAGAGTCCATCATAGAGAAGAGTCAGTCACAGAGACACACATCAAAGAGGAGAGACAATCACTGAGACAACTATCACAGAGCAGGGCCAATATCTGAGAAACCCATCACAGTGGAGGCACAGTCACTGGGGAACTCATTAGAAACAAAACACTTCTGCTGCTCTTCAAACTCCTGAGAAAAGTCTGCCAAATATAAATAAATTTATTTATTTATTTATTTATTAAAAATAAAAATCTGTAGGGTCAATCATTGGGCCACCAACCACAGAGGAAGGCCAGTCATTGGGCCACCTATCAGAATGGAGGCCCTATCACTGTGGTAGCCACCACAGAGGAAGTCTAATCACTGAGAAGCACATCTCAGAAAAGAGACACTCACAGGGCTGCCCTTTATGGAGGAGGACCAGTCACTGTGTCAACCATTACATAGGCATGCCAATCAATTGAGCATTCATCACAGAAGAAGGTTAATCTTTGTGGCACACATCGCAGAGGAGAGTCAGTCACTTGGACAACCAACAGAGATGAGGACCAATGATTGAGTCACTCATTCGAAAGTAGGACACGTCACTGAGGCACCCTTCCCAGAGGAGGGCTTATAACTTAGGCACCCATTCCAGATAATGGCCAGTAACTAGCCATCCCTTATGGAGGAGGGTCAGTCAGGGGTCACCCATCTCATAGGAGGGCCAATCAATTGGGCACCTAACACAGAATAATACTAATCCATGTGGCACACATCACAAAGAAGAGCATCACTGGGCACACATCAGAGAGGAGGGACACTTACTGGATCACACATCTCAGAGGAGGACTAGTCACTGGCATATCATCACAAAAGAGCATCAGTCACTAAGTCACCCACCCCAGAGGAAGACCTGTCACTGAGACATCTCAGAGTATGGCCAGTTAATGGGGCACCCCCTAGGAATATAGCAAGTCACTGGGGCATTGAACACATAGGAAAGCCATTCACTGAGGCATGCATCAAAGTGGAGGAAAAGTTACTGAGGTACTAATCCGAGAGGAGGGTCAGTCATTGAGACACTCGTCCCAGAGGACAGGATCAGTCATTGGAGCACACATTTGGAGAAGACCTGTCACTGTGCAATTTAACACAGAGAAGGGCTTGGCATCTGGGTACCCATCTAAGAGGAGACCCAGTCAGTAAGGCACTTATCACACAAGATGGTCAGTCACTGAGCACCCATCACAGAGGATGCTCAGCCACTGGGCACCTTTTACAAAGAGGTTCAAACATGGGTACACTGATCACAGAGGAGGGCCAGTCACTGGGACTCCCATCAAAAATGAAGCACAGTTACCGGGGTACCCATCACATAGGAGGTATAGGCACTGGGCTACCTATCACAGAGGAAGTCCAATCATTGAGTTACCCATCCTAGGGGAGATACTAGTTTCTGGGAACACATCCCAGAGGATTCCAGTCCTGCTCTTCCAATCAATCACAGATGAGGTTCAGTCACTGAGGGCACTGATTACAAATGCCAGTTGATCAATGGAGAACTGATAACTGAGGAGGGTCAGTCTTTTTGGCACCAAATACAGGAAAGGGACAATCACAGAGACACCAATAACAGCAAAGTGTCAGTCAATGGGACTCCCACCACAAAAGGCCAGTCACTATGGCATCAATCACAAAGAGTCAGGCACTGGACAGCCAGCACAGAGGAAGTTTAGTCACGGGAGGACTCAGAGAAGGACCAGTCATTTGGGTATCTATCAGGTAGGCAGGCCTTTCATGGGGTCACCCATTATGCAAAAAGGCCAGTCACTGGGGCAACAATCACCAAGGAGGCTCAGTTACTGGGGCACATGTCACAAGGATGCCCAGTAATAAGGGCTTCCAGCAGAAGAACAGCCAATTACTGGGTGAATAATAACAGAGGCAGACCTATCACTGGGGTACCTATCACAGAAGATACATAGTCACTTGGGCACAGAACACAAAGGATGTCTAGTAACGGGCTGACAACACAGAGGACAGGTAGTCACTGAGACACCCATCACAGAGGAGGGCGAGTCACAGAGATCCCCATTTATTGGTAGCTCCAATAACAGGTCATCTATCACAGAGGTGGGCCAGTCACTAGGACACCAATAGGAAGAGGGCTAGTCTCTGGGACAAGCATCACAATTGAGGGCCTTTCACTGGAGCAACCCATCACAACAGAGGGCCAGTCAATAGGACAAAAATCAAGAGGAGGGATAGTCACTGGGGCTTTCATTACACAGAAAGAACAGTCATCAGGGCAGTCCTTACAGAATAGTCCTCACCCATCATGGAGGACTTATTGTAACGCCCATGCCAGAGGAGTTCAAGTCACAGAGGCACCTATTAGGAGGTTGGCCAATCTTTGGGACACCTATGACAGAGGAAGGTCAGTGACTGAGGCACCCATGCACCCATCACAGAAGAGAAGGAATCAGTGATGCACCCATACTAGAGGAGGGTTTGTCACTTAGGCACCCATCCAAAAAGAGAACCAGTCAATGGCCACTAAATAGAAACAGCACCAGTCACTGGGACATTAATCGCAGAGGAGGTCTTGTTACTGAGGCACCCATCACAGAGGAGAACCCGTCACTGGGATGTAAATCACAGAAAAGAGTAAGTCAGTGAGGCACCCATTATAGAAATCGGCTAGTCACCAGAACTTCCATTATGGAGGTGGGTCAGTCAATGGGGCATTGATCATATAAGAATGTCAGTCATGGGGAATACGTTACAGAGGAATGTCAATCACTGGGATACTCATAACAGAAGAAAGCTATTCACGGTGTTACTCATCACAGAAAGGCAGTCACTGGGACAACCATATCATAGCAGGTCCAATCACTGGTTCACACAACACAGAGGAGTATCAGTCACTGGTATACCATTACAGAAGAGAGATATTCACTGAATCACCCATCCCAGAGAAAGACAAATCACTGAGGCACACTTACCAGAGTTGAGAGGTGGGCCTGTCATTGAGGCACCCATCACCAAGTAGTCTCAGTCACTGGGGCAACCACTGGGAAAAAGGTCAGTCTTCTGAACACCAATCACATAGAAAGACCAGTCACTGAGGCACCCATCAAGGATCAGGACCAATCACTGAGTCTTCCAACCAAGAGAAGGGCCAGTCACTAAGGAACCCATAACAGAGGAGTGCCTTTCATGTGGCATCGATTATTGAGGAAGGTCAGTCTCTGGAGCACCCCTCAAAGATGAGGGCTATTCATTGGAGCACCCATCTCAGAGGAGTGTGAGTCACTAAGGCACCCATGACAAAGGAGGATTAGTCATTGGGATACCATCACAGAGACAATCATCAAAGACGTGGGTCAGTTACTGAGGTACCCATGCCAGAAGTGGGCCAGTCATTGGGGCAATTATTAGTAGAAAGGCCAGTCAATGGGCCACTTATCATAGAAGTGGGCCAGATTTGAGGAATCTAGCACAATGGAGGGCCAGTCACTGAGGCACCCATCCATGTGGCCTGCCACTGGGAAACTACTAGGAAAAGGAGTAGTCCCTGGGGCCCAGATCACAGAGGAAGCCAGTCATTGGTGCATCCATCACAGATAAAGCCCGGTCCCTGGGGTACTCATCAAAGTGGAGGACAAATCACTGGGGAACCCGGTAGTAGAATGGCCAGTCGCTGGGGTTAACATTACAGAGGAAGCTCAGTCATTGGTGCACACATCAAAGAGGAAGGATAGTAACTGTGCACTCAACACAGAGGAGAGACATTCATCTATGCACCCATCACTGTGGAGGGCTATTGTAAATGGGATTGTGCTTTTTATTTCGGTTTCTGTTTATTTATTATTGGTGTAAAGAAATGCGATTGTCTTTTGCACATTTATTTTATACTTTGAGACTTTGCCAAAGTTCTTTATCAGTGCAAGGAGGCTTTTGACAGATTCTCTTGAGTTTTCAAGGTACACAATCATGTCATCTGAAAAGAGAGATAACTTGACTTCCTCTTTTACTATTTGGAAACACCTGATCTCCTTCTCTTTTCTGATTACTCCAACCAGAAGTTCCAATACTATATTCAACAGGAGGGGAGAGAGTGGGCGTTCTCGTCTTGTTCCAGTTTTCAGGGGAAATGGTTCTAAGTTTTGTCCATTTAAAAGCATGCTAGCTGTGGGTTTCTTGTAGATGACTTTTACTATTTTGAGGTCGTTCCATGTATGCCTAGATGTTCAAAGATTTTTATCAAGAAGACTTGCTGTATTTTATCAAAATATTTTATGCATCTAAGAGTATAATCATGTATGTGGCTTTTGTTCTGACGCCTTTTGATGTATTTAATTGCATTTATTGGCTTGTGAATGTTGAACCAGCTTTGCGTTCCAGGGATGAATCCTACATGGTCATGATGGGTAATTTTTTAGATGTGTTGTTGAATACGGTTTGCTAGGATTTTGTTGAGAATTTTAGCATCTATGTTCATCAAAGATAATGGCCTGTAGTTCTCTTTCTTCGTTAGGTCTTTGCCTGGTTTGAATATGAATGTGATTTTGGATTCATAAAATGATTTGGGGAGTGTTCCATCTTTCTCAATCACCTGAAATACTTCCAGTAGGATGGGTTTCAGCCTTTCTTTAAATGTCTTATATAATAGTGCTGGAAAGCCATCAGGTCCAGGGTTTTTTTGTTTTGTTTTGTTTTGTTTTTTTGTAGGTAGTTTTCTTATTACATAGAAATTTTCTTGATTGTTATTGGTCTATTTAGAGTCTCGATTTCTTCTTGTTTCAACCTAGGCAGGTTGTGTGATATCAGAAACTCCTCCATTTTCTTAAAGTTTTCAAGTTTGTTTCCATAGAATTGTACATAGTAGTCTCTTATGATATATTCTATTTCTTCAGGGTCAAATGTGACTTCATCATTTGTGTTTTTGATTGTATTTATTTGGTCTTTTTCTCTCTTTTTCTTAGTTAGTCTAGCTAGGGGTCCATCCATCTTGTTTAATCTTTCAAAAGACCAGCTTTTTGTTTCATTGATTTTTTGTATTATCTTTTTGTCTTCTATATCCTCAAATTGGACTTTTATTTTAGTGATCTGGATTCTTCTGCTGAAATTAGGATTTTGGTGGTCTTTTTCACTTCTTTAGGTGACTTGTTAGGCTGTTAATTTGTCATCCTTACAATTTCTTCATGTGCGTTTGAAGAGATATGAATTCCCCTCTTACTACAGATTTCATGGCATCTCAGAGATTTTGGTATGATGTTTTTTCATTATCATTTCTTACCAGGTATCTTTTAATCTCTGTTTTGATTTCATCATTGATGCAGGAGTTGTTTAGCATAATGCTGTTTAGTGTCCATGTCTTTGTGGGTTATGGAGGAATCTTATTAGTATTGATGTTTATTTTTAGTCCACTGTTGACTGAGAAGGTGCATGGCAAAATTTCGATCTTTTTAAATTTGCTTATGCTTGATTTATGGCCAAGTATGTGGTTGATCTTAGAGTACGTTCCATTCAGTGATGAGTAGAATATATATTCTGTGGTCCTTGGATGAAGTGTTTTAGAAGTACCAATTCAATTCATTTGGTCAATACTCACATTGAGGTTTCGGGTCTCATTGCTGATTTTTTGTCCTGATGATCTGTCTAGGCTTGTGAGTGGGGTATTGAAGTCCGCAGCTATGCTATTGCTAGAGCCAATATCCTTTTTGAGTTTACCTAGAAGCTGTTATGTGAAAGTTGGCGCTTCTATTTTGGGTGCATATATGTTAAGGATAGATATTTCTTATTGATGTATTGAAACTTATATTTTATGCAGGGACCTTCTGTATCTTTTTTTAAAATTTTGACAGCTTAAAGAGTATTTTGTGTGAGATTAAGATCGTGACTGCTCCTTTCTTTTGTGTTCCGTTCACCTGAAAATTTGTTTCCCATCCTCTTACTTTGATTCTATGAGTGTCCCTTCTAGTGAGGTGAGTTTCTTGAAGGCAATAAATTGTTGATTAGTGATATTATATCCATTTTGCCATTCTATGTCTTTTCAGTGGCACATTTAGTCCATTCACATTCAGGTTAATTATTGAAATGTGAGAACTGATACCTATCATAAGGTTCTTACAGAGTTGTGGGTTTTGTTCCTGTTTGTTTGTTGCCTTCCTTTTTGGTTTTGGAGTTGATTCATGTGTGTTGTTAATCTTTTGCCTGTACTCTTGAGAAGAACGTTGTTGTTCTTTTTTTCCCTTTTCTTCTGTGTTCAATACTATCTTAAATTTTTCTTTAAAGGTGGTCCGGTGGTAGTGTAGGTTCTTAAGGATTGGATAGCTGGAAAAGATTTCAATTCTCCCTCACTGATGAAACTTAGCTTGGCTGGGTATGTCATTCTCAGTTGTAATTGTTTATCTTTTAAAACTTTTAAGACAGGACTCCAAGATCTCCTAGCCTGGAAGATTTCTGTGGATAAATCTGCTGGTATTCTAATTGGTCTTCCCTGGGAGGTAGTCTGACCTTCTTCTCTTGCTGCCTTTAGAATTTTTATCTTTTATGCCAACTTTGTTTAGGTGAATTGTTAGGTGTCTGGGAGTAGTTCTTCTCATTTGTTGTCTTGCAGGGGTTCTGTGAATCCCTTGTGTTTGAAGTTTTGCATCACTGATGAGATGAGGAAAGTTTTCTTGAATGATTTCATGAAATGTTTGTTCCAGTGTGGCCTCTGTTTCTCTCTCTGCCTCAGGAAGGCCAATTACTCTCAGATTTGATCTTCTGAAGTAATCATTCATCTCTTGAAGCTTTTGTTCTGTCTTTTTCAGCTTCTTTTCTATGTTTTTGATAGTTTGGGTTAGTTGTGTATTTTGGTCTTCATGCTCTGAGATTCTTTCTTCTGCTTGGCTAATTATGCTTTCCATGCTTATTAATTTGTCATTTATTTCCATCACAATATTCTTTACTGCTGTTATTTCTGTCATCTGTTTCTTCCTACTTTTCACTTGTCTCTCCTCAAATTTTTTAATTCTCTCTATTAATATCTTGATGTCTAAGTTTGTTGCATGTGACCAGTCATTCTGGAGGCTCTTTCATGTTTGTAATCCAAACTCTGTTTTCTCAATGTCTGACTTCCCCAGGGTCTATGTGAGACCCATATTCTTCTTTTTGTTTTTCTTCATTTGTGCAGTTTTTTTCCTCCATTGGGATAAACTTGATGAAGGAAAGCAAGTCACTATAACAACGATTATGCTAAAGTGCCTGTCAATGGGACACCGTTTACAGATTATGCCTAGTCACTGGAGCACACATAATGGGGAAGAATGGGCCACAGGGGCACCCATTATTGAGGAGGCCCATCCACTTGGAAACAAATCCCAAAGGAAGGTCTGTCACTTGAGCACCCATCACAGAGAAAAACCAGTCAGTGGGACACCTATCACAGAAGACAGCCAGTCACAGGGGTACCCACCACAGAGAAGACAAGTCACTTGAGCACACATTATGGATTAGGTCCTCTCACTGGGACACCCATTATGGAGGAAGACCAGTCACTGTGAAGCGTATCACAACAAAAGCTTACAAACTGGTGCACCCATCACAAAAGAGACTCAATCACTGGGACACCCATCAGAGTGAAGCTCTAGTCACTGAGACACTGATCACAGATGACGGCCAGTAAATGGGGCAATGATTATAGAGTAATGATTAAAGTCAGTCACTGGAGCACTAATCACAGAAGAGGACCAATCACTTGGGTTCCCTTCACAGAGGAGATCCAGTCACGGAGTCAGCCACTACAGAGTAGGGACAATCATCAGGACAGATATCTCAGAATAGAGTCTGCCATTGGATCATCCATCACAGAGCAGAGTCAATTACTGAGGAACCCCTCAAAAAGGAAGGCCAGTAAATGTGACAACTATCATAGAAAGGACCAGTGAGTCACTCAACAAAGATGAGGATCAGTGGTCACTGGGGCATCCATCACAGAGGAGAAGTCACATGAACACCCTTAACAGAAAAGGAACATTCACTCGGGCACTAATCACTGAGAAGGCCCAGTCACTGTGGCACCTTAATGGACAAAAGAATGTTACTGAGACACTCATTATGTGGGAAAGCCTGTCACTTGAGCAGTGATCACAGAGGAAAGCTAGCCACTGTGGTACCAATTACTGAGGATAATCAATCACTAAGGAATTTTTTTTTTACAGAGAAAGAGCAGTTACTGGGTCACTCCTAATAGAGGAGTTCCATTCACTGGGGTTTCTATCAAAAAGGAGAAAGTTGCTGGGCCATCCATCACAGAGGTGATCCAGTCACTGAAGCACAAAGCACAGAGGAGGGATAGTCACTGGGTCACCAGTTATGAAGGAGTATCTGTTACTGGCACACACATCAGAGAGGGGGGAAAGTCATTGCAGTACCCATTTTACAAAAAGGCCAATAATAGTGGCACAAGTCAAGAGAGCACCTATTATGGAAGAGACTCAGCCAATGAGATACTCAACACAGAGGGCAGCACATCACTGGGACGCACTGTATGGAGGAGGTCCAGAACCTGAGGTTCCCATCACAGTGGTGCACCCATTTTGGAGGAGGCCTTGTTATGAGGACCCCAATCATAGAAGAGGACTATGCATTGCAACACCCAACACAAAGGATGGCCAGTCGTTGGGTCACTCATCTAAGACGTGCCTCAATCACTGGGACACTCATTATGAAGGAGGCCCAGTTACTGTGACACTCATCACAGAGGAGAGTTATTCAATGTGGCACCCATTATATATAATGGCCAGTCACTGGGGCACCAATCACAGGTGAAGGTCAGTCAGGGGGGCACAAATTATTGAGGGAGACTAGTCACTGGGACACCGATTTTAAAGCAGGAGACCCAGTAAGTGGGCCACTTATTACTGAGGTGGATTAGTTACTGGGACACACTAATTGAAGGATAGCCAGTCACTGGGTTTCAATCACAAAGGAGGTACAGTCACTGGTGCTTCCATAATGTAAAAAAGCCAGTTACTTGGGCAAGAATATGGAGAACTAGTCACTGGGGCACTAATCACAGAGGAAGGTCAATCACTGTGGCAGCTATCACAGAGGGCAAATCACTGTGGCATGCATTTTGAATGAGTGACAGTCACTGGTTAAACATCAGCAAGGTTGGGCAATCACTGGGGCACCAATTATGAAGGAAATATAGTCACTGTTACATCCATCACAGAGGAGGGATAGACTTTAGGACACCCATCTTAGAAGGGCAAGTCACTAAGATACCTGTCACAAATGTGGAGTATTCATCTTGGCACCCATCATAGATCAGGATAGTCAATGTTGCACCAGTCAAAGAAGAGGAACAGCCACAAAGGCAAGCATTACATAGATTTACCAGTCACTGGAACTCATCACAAAAGAGGACTTGTCACTTGGCATCCATAAAAGAGGATGACCCATTACTGAGGCACCAATCATGGAGGAGGGCCAGTCACTGGAACACAGATTACAGAGGATGAACTGTCAAGGGAATGCCCAACACAAATAACAGCTAGTCACCATTATTAAGAGGACTACTAGTCAATGGCAACTATTATGAAGGAGCACCTGCCACTGGGACACCAATCACAGAGAAGGTACAACTGGTTATCTGTAAAAGGTAATAGAAGATTTATTTTCTTATAATGGAAAAAAGTCTACAAATGTTACTAAGAGCATGTACTAGGAAACACACTTGACCAAAAGTTTGTTAAAAAGGGAAAGGTGATAGTAGTAACATCATCTTAGGGAAATAAAAATTAGAAATAATAAAGCTGAAATTGTTGAATCAAATAGCAACACATATTTATTAGGACCATAAATTCCTTATGTGACATCCAAGATAGATTGTGACCCCATAATCCTTGATCATGGGGATCTGGGGGAGGGTCTTGCAAAGTGAAGACAAATTACTTGCTTTGGGTGTAACTAAACACCAGAAATCCAATTTTGCAAGACTGTCATTAAAGTCTCACTTCAGCTGCACTCCAAGTCTCAGTGCCTATCCTTTTATTTTGGATGTGTGAGTTTCTTTCTCACAATATAAAGGTTTGTGTGGGATTCTCTGCAACTCCAGTAGAGGGGGAGTTGCATCCCACCTGATTTCAGGTGGCCTACTCTGCTTGGGAATCTCAACTGTTTGGAGGACTGCAGATAAGACAAAGACTATTTTCTTGGAGGGAGCATAAGTAACATAGGGGAGAAAAAAGGCACCCCGGCAAATAGGCAACCTCATACACAAGCCAAGTTAGGAAAAATTGTAGTATAAGTACCGCCTTGGTGGTTGGGGCATTCTACACAGTTAAGTGTGTTTGTGACCCAGATGTATCACGGATACAAAGCTAGTGCAGAATCCTGATCTTTGGCTGTTTCCTCCAGTGAAGGAAACGCCAGAGATGAATGAAGAGAATCGTAGGTGCACAAGAAAGCTATAGTGGGGTGGGGGTGGGGGTTGAGTGCATAAGTAAGCTCAGGCATGATCATCAACCAGGGAAATTGGGGAACACCTAGTAAGTGGAAATGAATATTCAAGTTAGACAAGAATTAAAAATTGTAGGCCTATGGGACTGAAGAATGGTGGAGATAAAGATTCTTCCTTTGACATTTACTGGGATAGTCCATTTGGGGATGTTCAAAATTGGGGGGATTGCCCTTTTACTATAAAAGATGGGAAATAATCAGGAGGGCTGTAATGTCCATATGGGAATGGGAAAGTCCTCCAGGACAGGACGTTGACTCAGCCAAGTAAAAGTACTCAAATGAAGATCATGAGTGGAGCAATTATAATCAAGAGGATAAAACTACATTGCGGTATCTGAGGGTTGTAATATTTAAGGGAATCCAGGAATCAGCCCTAAGTTCTTAAAATGTCTCTAAAGCTTTCAAGGTCCCAGAGTGAAGAAACTGTCTCCAACTGCCTTACTACAAAGACTTAAAAACCAAGTGAGAGCCGGACTCAGTGGCTCAGCCTGTAATCCCGTGCCTTGGGAGGCTGAGGTGAGTGGATTACCTGAGCCCGCGGGTTCGAGACCCGCTTGGGCAGGCGAAACCTCATCTCCACAATAAATCAAAAAATGAGCTGGGCGTGGTTGCGCGCGCCTGTAGTTCCGGCTACTCAGAAGGCTGAGGCAGAAGGATCGCCAGAGCCCAGCAG
>CAUYQG010220984.1:0-52510 GCA_963574415.1 Tarsius wallacei
CTCGGTGGCTCAGCCTGTAATCCCGCGCCTTGGGAGGCTGAGGTGAGTGGATTGCCTGAGCCCGAGGGTTCGAGACCCGCCTGGGCAGGCGAAACCTCATCTCTACAATAAATCAAAAAATCAGCTGGGCGTGGTAGCGCGTGCCTGTAGTTCCAGCTACTTGGAAGGCTGAGGTGGAAGGATCGCCAGAGCCCAGCAGGTCGAGGCTGCGGTGGCCGGAAGCGGCCACTGCACTCCAGTCTGGGCGATGGAGTGAGACGCCAACTCGAAAAAAAAAAAAAAAAGAAAAGAAATTAATACTAAAAGGGCCAAGGGAAGGTATCTGCCATAACTAAAGGATTAATTTACATCAGCAATTGAGCTTGGGTAAGAGATATTTTATTGGAAGAGATTTCAAAGCCCCAAAAGGAGAGGTCCCAGAGGGGAAATCCAGACTCTACCTACAGATCCAGAATGCCAGGGGAGGGCACCACATACCTCAGTACATCTCAGCCACTGGCCATTCCAATCAGCCTACACACCCTGCTGCAACAGTTCTCATTTCCTGAAGAGAAAATTCTCATTTGTCTTCAGTTCTCTGCCAGGTGACATTTCCATTGACTGCTCCTTTCGCCTCACAGCTCCTCTAAGTAGTTTCCTGTTTCTACTTCCTCTACCCTCATTCCTGTTTGAAAGCTGTACAATCAGCCCTTCTCCCCCACCATTCCCCTGAAATAGGTCTTCTTATGGTCACTTCCATTGTCAGAGCTGACGGCCAACTGTCATTTCTCTGAATATATAACCCATTAACAACAGCTGATGGGGTTGATTACCCCCTCCTTGATACACTGACTTTACTTGCCTTTCAGACACTTCTTTCTTGGCTCTCTTTTTTACCTCATGACCTACTTCTACTCTTTTGCTGGTTCTTCTTAATTTGCTGGCTTCTTCTTAGTCTGTACTCACTTGCTCAGTATTCTGGCTTTAAACACCATTTGCATGCCAACTAGTCCCAAATGTATACATCTATTCCGGGACCTTACCCCTGAACTAGAGATTTGTATTTCCAACTAACCACTCAATATTACCTTCTTGGATATTTATCTAGCATTTGCATCACAACATGACTAAAATTGAGGCTCCCATTTCTTACTCCAGGCCTGATCCTTCCATTGTTTTTCCCATTTCAATAAATGGCCAACCATCCTCCCAAATGCTTGGGCAAAATTTATTGCAGTCATTTTTGACTTCTCTCTTTCTTTTAGATCCTTCATCCAATTCACCAGTATATCCTGTCCTGTTTATATTTCAAACATATCCAGAATCCAGCGTTTCTTTTTTACAACAACTGCTACTTCCCTGGCATAAGCCCCCATCCTCTCTCCTCTGAATTATTTTATTAGCCTCCTAACTGGGTTCTCTGCTTCTATCCTCTTCAACCTCCTCCTCCCATTGGAGGAATAGCAGTGGAATCAACCTCTCCTGTTAAAAAAAAAACAAAATAATACCACTTCTTTGTATAAAACTTTTAAAAAGATTCATTCTCACACTAAGCCAAAATTAAAAAGCCAAAGTACTTACAGAGATATATATGACCCTAATTTATTCTGCTTCTGTGTAATTCTTTATATCCTAGTCCTCTACTTTCATCTTTTTCACTTAACTGCAACCATTCAGGCCTCCTTGCTATTCCTCGAATACAGAGAGCATGTTCCTACCCCACGGCCTTTGCACATGCTGTCTCATCTGCCTGAAACAGCTTATCCCCAGTTAACAAATGTCCCTCTCCTTTACATCTTTCAGGTAGCTTACTTGAGATGCCTTCCTTCATCATCTATCGTACTGGCATATTTCTTTGTTTGGTACTGACATATTTCACATTTATTTATTTGTTTATTGTCTCTCTCATCATTGCATCTATTTTCTTCAGCATCTCCAGTCCTGAAGGAATGCTTAGTTTGTAGGAGGCATTTACTATATATTTGCTAAATACTGAAGAAAGGAATAAAATGGGATCTAAATTTTGTGTGCCTATGGGCAAAAAAAAAATTAGAGTTGATATCATGGTTGTTCTCCAGTCTCCAGCCTAAGTCTGAGGCTCAAGGACTCAGGAGAGACAAGGGTTGCAGGAAGAAGCTGAAAGATTATTTCCATCACAGGCTTTATGTGACACAGAATACTAGTAATGCTGCCTAAATTCCCAGGTGATAGAATCATGCAGTATAATGGAAATAAGTCTTTCTACAAATTCTGTGAAAAAGAAAAAATAAAAGGAGCACCATAAATGCTCAAAGACAAATGACAGTGGTGCCCAGAGGAGCAGAAGAACATTATGCTCAAGAAATGTTGAAAAGATGTGTCTATATGATACCAAAAGAATTCTACTAGAGTAGTAGCAGTGTCAGTGAAGGGGACCAATTCATGGAAATGTATGAGACATCCAATGACTCTCAGTAATACTTATGCGTATATTTTGTATGTAGACCCTGTGTCACCAAGAAGGGGGCAATAACCCATCAAAATTGATGTACTGATTTTATTAGGCCCTAATTGCTGCCCACAGACTGGTAAGATCCAAGGAAAATTCTAGGTATAGGATTTATTTATAGGTTAATTTTTAGGATAGCTTTGAAACTGTTTCTTATTTTTAGAACTGTTTTTAATTAGTAATTTTTCTTTGAATTAAAATCTACTCTATGTACCTCTAGGTCTAACTGGAGTACATTTTAGAGCATGTATAAACATCAAAAACTTAAATTTAGGGAATGCTTTTTTCTGCCACCCAAGATTGGCTCACTTAGGTGAGAAAAAGTAGGCTGGGCATGATGGCTCATGCCTATGATCTCAGCATTTTGGGAGGCTGAGGCAACATAGCGAGACCTCTTATCTACAAAAAATTGAGCACAGTGATGCATGCCTGTAATCCCAGCTACTTGGGAGACTGAAGTAGGAGGATTGCTTGAGCCCAGGAAGTTGAGGCTGTGGTGAATCGTGATCGTGCCACTATACTCCAGCCTGGGTAACAGAATGAGACCTTGTCAATAAATAAATAAATAGGTAAATAAATTAATAGAGAGAGAAGGTAGTTTTTGGTAGAAAGAGCATGAACTTTGAAACAAGCAGACTAGAATTCAAATCATGTCTCCATCTCTTATTGGCTGTGTGGTTTTAGGCAAATTTTATAGCCTTTCTGAAAAGTATTTGTTTCCTCAATGTTTAATGAGGTTAATAATCCTGTTGTTTTGTTTGAGGTGTACTTGGCAACAGTTTTTAAATATGCAATGAGCACTTGATAAATGATAATTACTAATTACTGTAATTATATTATCATTTTTAAGTCTGAAATGTATGGTGATTAGAAATATACAAAACTCAGAAACTTAGCCTCAGAAAGACACAACAACCAGAGAACTTTCCAATTAAGCATCAATTTATCAATCATGTCATTTTTAAAATAATCTAATTTTTTGTAATTTAAAATTTTTAAATGTGCAATGAACACTTGATAAATGATAATAATTATGAGCCTCAGAATGAATTCCACTTGTGGTTAGTTGACTAGTGACCCCCAGATTTCATTTCTACCTGGAACCTCAGAATGTGTCCTTATTTGGAAAGAGTCTTTGTGGATGCAGTTAGTTAAGATGAGATCATACTGAATTAGGATGGGTCCTAAGTCCAATGACTGGTGTCCATATAAGAAGAGCAGAAGACACACAGAGCAGAGGCCACGTGGAGACAGAGTCATAGAATGAAGTAATGCGGCTACAAGCCAAGGAACACTAAGAATTGCCAGGAGAAAACAGAAGCTAAAAAGAGATAAGGAAGGATACTCTCCTAGAACCTTCAGAGGGAGATAAGTCTTACTGACACCTTGATTCGGGGCTTCCAGATTCCATAACTGTGAGAGAATAAATTTCTCTTGTCGGAAGCCACCAAGTCTGTGGTAATTTGTTACGGCCGCCCTAGGAAACTAATGCACCCACCCCTTTATATCCTATTCATGATTTTATGAGTGTTGACAGGATTTCCTCTCTAGTAGCAAGTACTATTTTTTCCTGCTCTTCAGTTCCTTTTCATTTTCACAAAGCTTTTCTCCCTACCACTCTCACCATGACCTTCCAGGTTGCCAGTTTCTAGTTCTGCCCATACTTCCCAGTGTGACTCTCAGCTTCCCCAAGCTCAGTGTGCATTTCTCTCATCCCAGCTGAGCCCGGCATACAGAGGGACTGATAGAAAGCTGGGCCTCTAGTTCCTCCACCTGCTTCTAACCAGCTGTGACCAAAAGTTACGGCATTTGACCACACCATGCCCCAGATTCTTTACCTGCAAAGCAAAAATGAGAACCAGCCATGCTATCACACAGTTACAAAGTTTAAAATATGATCGATGAGGAAGTGCTTTGTAAAAGTGAAGGCTCAATTAAACTTGTAAGAAGCTGTTTTATTATTATTAAAAACCTTGCTGAAGATAAAGGACCTGGCAAATTGAAACTGTACATTTCTGATCTCAGAACCACACTGCTGCTATCCCTTTTTTCTTCCAGGTCTTTACCTCTTGTCTGTGTCTTTGCAGTTCACTGATTTGGTTCAGAGGAGGAAGGGCCATGATTTGTCTTTAATTTCTGGAAAGTGAAGCTTTTAATATAGTTACTGATGACCCCAGAACCAGTGCCAGGCCTCTCACCATGACCCAGACAAAAAGAAACATCAGAGGATATGAAATGCTGGCTATATTTATTAAGTTCTTGCTTTTCTCAAATCTGAACTATTATTAATGGAGAGGTACTTAAATTTGAGTTACTGGCAAAAATCTTTAGAGATTTTGATATCATAGAATTTCATGTTAAAATGAAAAGAAACTTTGTAACGGAGGACATTTTAATAACATCTCTAATTTTTTTTAAGTAAAAAATTTAAAATTTAAACTGGTTAATAGTCAATCTGAATTTAAGATGGTAATAGAAGAAGGGAAATAATTAAAACTAGCAAAGTAAATTATTATAAAGCTAATATTTTTTCCCTCGAATCATTAGACTCCTAATTTGTCATTTTTTACACACATTTTATGACATTTCATCAATTTTAAAACACTTTTTTCACATTTTAACATTTATAAAATCAGGATGTTTCTTGTAGTCAATGTTGCCTTTTACTTATAATTGCCAGGTTTGTTTTGTTTTGTTCTGAGTGGCACTTAAAATACAGGTGCATTTTATAATTGAGGGGCCTTAGAAAACCATGGGACCTGCAATTAAATTTATTTTTCTTTTTATAATGTTCTTATCAAATCTCAATGAAACAAGTGTGATACATTTTCTGCCTTGGAAATACTTGTACTGTTTGCTTTAGAATTCAGTCATTTGTTCTCAAGAAGAGAATAAATTAGAAAGAATGAATCATTAGAAAGAGAGAATGTAAGTGTAATTCTGAGACCAAGAAATAGAAAGAAACTAAATTTAGAAATAAAAGTATAATACAGTATGAGGAAAAATTAAACAATTTCATCAGCATAGTTACATGCTTGCAAATGTCTTTACAGAGCCCAGTGAGTTTTCTGCTACACTCCGAGCTGACGATATGACAAGAGCTCTGGTTTCAGCCTCTAACCTGCTTCTGGGTAAACACCTATCATTTCTGAGTCTTAGTCTTATATATTCAAAAAAGACGTTGAGTTGCATGGTTTTTGAGGTCTGTTCATTTTTAGGAGCCCCCGACTATTCTCATTTTAAGAAGATTTATTGGCATAGACATTTTAGCACATCTACTCAGCTCCACAAAGGGCAACTGCCTCTGGTTCTCTTGTCTTACCGGTGTGGTCAGTGACTTGCTGAAAGTTTTCATTGACAGAGACACTATAAAGAAACCAAAATATCATGAGTCAAACAACATGTGTACATAAATTATGCCAAATTGCTTTTAAATTAAACCGACGACGGCAAATGCAGTGTTAGTTTTTATTAACCAAATTTTTGGAAGCCAATGAACAGTCAGGAACTAAAGTAGACTTCTGTTTTGTAATTTTAAATGTATACATAGCTTTTGTTAAAGTAGGATAATCATTCGAGTAGCCCATTAAAATAAAAATCCCTGCGTGTTCTCCTTGTCCAGGCAGAGTGACCCACATTGTTTTCATGGATCTTTGCTAGAGAAATGTATAAGGCACCAAGAAATACTTACAAGAATCCAGAGTCCAGCCACTGCTTAATACTTTCTTGTTTGGAATCCTCTACAAATAAAGAAACAGCTCTGTTAGTCAAAGTACAACTAGCTAAAATGACTTTACCCTACCATTCAGCTACCACTCATCAGCTCTATTTCCTACATATTTAGTCACATGTTTCTATAAGCATATTCTTTTTTTTCCCTGAAGGCAAAACCTCCTGTTTTCCCTGATCAGCCTTTCCTGAGAATGAAGTGTAAACTTGCCAAAAGACTGTAACTTTAAAAAAAGAAAAAAAATGTGAAACAGAAAAAAAATAAGTCAGTGAAGAGCAAGAGATGTTAGAATAATTTTTAAATTACCTGGTGTGAATACAAAGGAAAAAATAGCACATGAGACTTTTCTTTCTCTTGTTGGATATAAATCACCACAGAGCCTCTCCTTATTGAATCACGACATTTACCTAAGGCAGCCAGCCAGTGATGTTTATTTGCAAGGAGTTTTCTGCCAGGTTAGAAACCAAATTTGCATTCATTCCAGGGACAAATTGCACTAGAGTTCCTGGATTGCCAAAGGCACACTGTGTTAAAAAAGACACCAGTCTTTTAAGGTGGATCTTTATCATTGGCTCAACAAATAGTCAACAGGCAAAAATGAGAGGAGGGAAAGGCAGTATTTCCTGTTACATATTTGTCTCCATTCCGGTTGGCTTGCGTGTACTTTGGGCTGATTTTCTTTGACGTTATCCTACCAAACAGGGTGATACCTAAATTATCCCTCTCACAAAGTGTCATCTGGACCAAAAAAGCCAGGTGAACACAGGAGGTTTCTTGCGCTTCACTTGAGCTGCTGTGAAAGAGATAGAATGAATTGGGTGATGAGCAAGAAGAGGAACCATCCAACAGTTACCTCATGGTGCGGGGGGGGGGGGAGTATTTTAGTACTTATTCTCCTTTAGATGTTTAAAATTATTACCAATGCCTTGTGAAAGGTCCAAGAAATAAGATCCGTTCAACAAAATGTTTGATGTCCTGAAAAAAGGCTCTGGCATGGAATGTGACACAGTTTCAAAGTCCTGGGACTTATGATGAGGGGATGTTGGAGTGGAAAGGAAGTAGGGTTTCTTCTTTGGTTTGTCTACTTCTATTGAGAAGGTCTGTGTTCCGAGTGACTCTAGGGAAAGTCAGAAGTGCCCATTTCATAGAAACTTCCAGCATCATGCCAGGAAAACGGGTATATTCCAAGCCAAGTCCTTGTTCCAAAATCACTTGTCCCTGGCCAAAAGCCCCTGCATCTCTCACCACTTACAATAGGACAGTCTAAAATAACCCCGAGGGCCCTTCTCACCCAGCCTGGAGTTGGTGAGCCCCTGGCTTCCCTCCTTGGAGCAGGGAAGCAACTGCCCGTCCAGAGGAGTCCATGCGCTCTTGGTGTACCTCAGGATCTCTCGCTTGCTCTTTTCCTGACTTTCTCGAGGATTGTTGGATCCTTGTGACTTCTCTGCCATCATTAGAGAGTAATTCTGCAAACTAACTTAAAACACACACAAACAAATTAGACACGGTGAACTCAGCTTCTAGGCTTGGTTCAGTAAAAGGGAGAAGACCAGAATGCCTACAGTCAAATGAGCATCCAGCTTCACAGACTTACGGGAGCTTGGCTCACTCACCTCAGCCGAGTTCCCTGTCTCAGTTTGGTGAAATGGTTCCCCTTCCACAGTGAGGCAGCTGGAGACAAGGGATTAACTTGGCTTTGCCAGTCATCAGGGCATATTCACACTCTGGGGGATTCACTCTGGTTGTTTGGGATACAGATGGAGAGCAAAGAAACGACCTGAAGACACACCCAGTAAATATCCTTTGAATTTGTCCAACAATCTATAAAATTATTGTTAGAGACCCAATATGTTGGGGGGAAATGAGGCTTTGGCAGCAGATTGACCTGGCTAAATTCTTCCTTTGCAACTTATTATATGGCCATGTGTAAATTATAGAATCTCTCTGCATTCCTTTATTTTTGAACTTGAGATACACTTTACTAAATTTCAATAACTATTAACCTCAGTGGAGTACCTTTTATGTGCTAGATTCTATGCTGAATTCTGTAATCCATTATTTAATTGTCAATGAAGAAAGTAATATAACTGTCACAATTTGATAGTAAATGGAAGAGCAGAGGGGTTAAGTTCTATGCCCAAAGCCATACAGTTAGCCAGGACTCAAACCCAAGCTGAACTCCAAGCAGGTTCCTGTGACTATACTATCTACACTCTAGGGTGGCTGGGAGAATTAGAATATTAGTGAATATGTCATACACCTGGCACAAGAAATATTGGCTGCCCCATATCTCATTTGACCTTTATTGACATGCTATACAATTCACAGAGTAAGCGCAGAATATAGAAGCTTAAAGCAGCTGTGGAGATTGTTCAATCTCCCCACACTATGAGAACTTTGAGAACGAGCCATTCCTTTACTCATATATGGATATAGTATTTGGCTGAATTTTTTGGCACATAGTAGTTATTAAATCAACACATACAAAATTAAAGTAGCAAAGCTGGGGTTCAAATCCATACTTTCTAATTAAATTCATGTAATGGCATATGCTTAGGTTTGCATTAGTTTGTTCTTCATGTTTAAATAAATGGCCAAATAGCCAAATATTCAGCAGTGTCTCTAGCATCCCTAAATGTATGCATAATCACTGATCACACGGCATGTAAATCATCATTTCTCATTTCTAATCAGTGTTTGAAAAAGTCAAACCATTCAGATGTATTATAAACATCTAAATATTTTCTTTCAAATAGAGGTGATCACTTTCGGTGCAATTGGCAGTACACATTTCCTTATATACTTTATATATTCAAATTCTATCATTTAGTTAATGTATAAATATATACTTACTGTTACAATTATAAAATACTGCAAAGCAATGATAATTGTGATGACTGTCAATTCTATGTTAAAAAAGGAAAAAACTAAGAAATTTCCGTTATTTAAACATTAGGGGGAAAGGGAGACAGTTAACATCTATATTAACAGTCAGCATTTTAGCCAGTTAACTTTAAGAATATTCTCTGGTAGCAAATTATAAAAATTACTAAAATTTTGATAATACCATAAGACAAAAAAAATACAGATTAGGTTATATTTCCAACCTTTATAGAACGGTTTGTAAACTAAAATTTATATGTAACACTAGACAAGTAACCTTTAAGAATTGCACCAAAATTTTAGTTTTAGCACAAAATTTTAATTTTACATAGGGTTTGGGTCTTTCAAGTGAAAAAAGTTCTCTTTGGCAGTGCCCTGCCTCTTGTGAGCATGAGTGATGATCAGAGCATCTACTTTGATAGTGCAAAATTCCACAAGGGGAAAAAAAAAACTCCAAAATCGTGATCAACAACATTCATGAACTATCAAATTCAGTAAAGGATCAAAAGGTTTGGAGAAAAGAACAATATATAACAGAGAAATAAGAACCCCAAATATCTCACTCCTTCACTGACTTCACTTGAAAGTGGTCTTCCACTCAGTGTGGGAGATTCTGCCCTGCAGAGGGAATAAGAGCTATGTAGCAGCTGACAGTGCTACTCAAATTGCTGCTTCTGTGCCATAATGTCAAAATAATCTAGCAACTTCTTTTTAAAATACAATACTGTAAAAGTGTTAAATTTTTAGATAAAAGTGCTGCTTCATTTATACATTCTCAAACTTCCATTCTATAATGGCATTTTGACCTCAGCCGCTAGCCTTACACAACCAGTGAGGATGCGCTCTCTGCCAGCTCAGTTGTACTTGGCCACAGAGCAGGAAAGAGCCTGCCAAAGAAAGTGGGAACCCTTGCTGAAGGCAAGGGTCAGAGACCGGTTTGTAAAGAAAAACTCTTTTGTTCCCTCTGTGTTAGTGGATGCCTTCCCAGTTTGTAAACAAATCTGCTTCTGAAAATGGATTTTCTGATGCTCAAATGACCTTCCGTTGGCATCCTCTCCCTTGACCCTCAGAGCAGCCCTTTGGAAAGGGACACAGATCAGGTGGCAGCCCTAAATTGCCCAGTGGATAGACAGGGCAGAAGTTACAGCATGTGACTGCAGACTCCTCTAGTTAACCCTTCCATCCCCAGGACCAGTTGAAACCTAATTCTTGTCAATGTCAATTGGCCCCAAATGGAATGCTCCTTCTGGATCACAGTGTCTCCTGTGTCCCAGTACTTTCTCTCTCTTCAGATTCCCTCTGTTCTGATTACTCTGCTGTCATTAATCCTTATGTGTATATATATTTTTTAAAACTTCCACTAATGTGAGACATTACCTATAATATCATGATTAATTTTTTAAAAGAGGATGAAAAACTATATATGCACCAACAATGTAATTTTATAAAAAACAAAAATACCATATCTTTAAAAAGAAAAAAAGTAACATCAAAATGTTACAGGGTTCAAAAATTTTTTAAATAACCAAAATGAAAATAATTGACGTTGTTACATTAATTCTACTTCATGTTTTCTTTAACTTGGGCAAATTCAACCATACATACATGTTTCTTTTTACAGTGAAGCTTTAAGTTCACAGTGAATCATAAAACTTGATAATTTGATACTTAAAGCAGTGACAATGATTATATTCTTGTCCTTTGAGGTTATTTAACTTTTTGTACCTCTATGCAAACATGTTGTCCTGCCAAATAGGTTGTTCATACTGGGAGAACAGGGACTGTGTTTTAATTATTTCTGCTTCTCACATATCTCAGTTCCTTTGGCCCAAAGTAAATAAGTTGTATAATTTGATTGCTTGGTTTGCTTGGTTATCTGGTAAAGGAACATCCAGTTGGCTTAACCAGCATTCTGGATTCTTATCTGGTTAAAAGAGCAAGTGCTTTCAGATTGGGTAACTTTGGATTTTACTCTCAGCTCTGCTGCTTTCTGACTTCTTGGGGACATTTTCAAATGTATCTCATAATCTAGTCCCTAATTTCTCTGATGGATATTAAATAACTACTTCATGGGATTGTTGGAGAAATTTAATAAAAAATATACAGAACAATCAACATCCATATTGGTCAGTTTTCTTCCATTTTCTTTCTCTTTTGTATGGTGCCTCTTGTCATTAGCCTGTTAAGTAATGGAGAAGAATCACTAATCACTGCAATTGTTTTTCTCATAGAAAAAAGTTATCACTCTTAGTTTGTGGGTAAGCTGTTTTGTTTTAAGATTACTTAGTTTGAATGAGTGAGAAGTAGATATACAGAGGTGCCAAAAATGTATGCACATTTTAAGAAAGGAAAAAAAACTATTAAAATAGTAATAGTAAGATGAATACAAGCCACTTTTGACCTCTGCAATTACAAGAGGTGCTCAGAGTGGTTACCATCAGTGTCCAGACACTTCTGATTATGGTGAACATCTCTTAAAATCTCTTAAAATATGTATTCAATTTTTTGCATCCCTGGTGTTTGGGAGAGTGAGAATAGAGTATTTCTGTGACCATGAGAATGCAGACTTCCCTGAGACTAGCGAGAGGCTCTTATCAAAGACTTGAAGTTCCTTCAACCATAGACTCAATTTCAAAGTTATAATTATGAGCTATAGTTCTAGCTTTGGCCACCCCTTCTGAAGAAACCCTGTGACCAAGAAGAGAACTGCATAATAGGAGAACAGTCCAAGGTGTTCTAGGTCCAAATAGGATCTCTAAAACCATCTCTCTATCTCACCTACGGATCCTCATTATCCCAGTCTCTGTCCAGGCCTTCACCAGATCTCAAACACTATCCAAGCTTGCCTTGTTCCCTTCCAACTTCCTCATGCAGTGACTTCCCCAACGGCGACATTTAAGAGAGGTCTACATAGGCTGACGTGCTACAAGTAAAACCTGCCCCTTTCTCACTTGTGATGCCACTCATAGAAGTTTATAAAGAAAGCCTCTAGAGACCCTCATGCTCTCAAAAAGATGATTGCCATGAGTCTTAATATTATGCACCTTACCTCTGCAAACTAAGAGACCAGACCTGAGAGACTCTAAGAGAGCTGACTCACCCTTGTTGCCCCAGGAGACACAAGAGTACCCCCATTATGCCCTTGGGCCATGCTCTTGTAGCAGTGAATTTTATTTGATTCAATCTTCCATTCTTCCTGGACTCTCTCACTCAGCCCCTGTGCCTTCTGAAATTCATGCCCTGTCGCTTACCAACTCCTCTTTATCCTAACCTCTTCACTGAATGTCCCTTCATCTCCTTTATCTAACTGAAATCTGGACATGACTTCCTTGTTACTCTCTCAAGCTATGGCCCTTTTATTTTCTTCCATACAATCTGGACCATGATCTTGGAAATAGTGCAGATTTCCTCCATGTTCTTCATTGCTGCTTACAGACCTTGTTTCCTCGGTCCTTTGGCACATATGCCAACGTAGCCATCAACATCTAGGACATTCACTCTCATTTCCTGAAAATTTTAGGGTTTTTTTTTTTTAAAGCAGGATTTATTAAGAGGGCAGAAAAGCTCCTACAGTGGGAGGGGACCCGAGGGGGTTGCCCTTGAGTGGTTTTTCTGTAATCTTTCTGGAAGAGTTCATTATCAATTTAGATAATCCACCAACACCAGGGCTTGCTCACTTTCTACCATCTTCCCTCCACTTGATGCTCATGATCAAACTTCACTGTAAGAGAATATGCTTCAAAATCTCAATTTCAAGAATCTCCTGTCACCTCTATTCTACTCACAGACTTTACTTATTTTTGCCTTCCTTAGTGGATCATTCCCATTAGCTATAACATACTGTAATATGTCCCATCTTAAAATGATCCTCCCTCAAATGTCTCTCCAACTCTTATCTTAGTATTTTATTCAACTAGTGATGATTCTTAAATTCACATGTCCAAATCTGGTCCCCACTTTGAGCTTCAGGATAGGGTATTCTCACTTACTTAACACTTCCATTTGAATGTTTAGAGGGACTTCTACTTGACCTTCCCACATACTTTCCTTATTTCAGTGTTCCTCATTTTAGCAGATGGCATCACTGTTCAGGCTGTTGCTTAGGCCAAGAACTTATGAGTCTTCCTTGATTCTTCTATTCCTTTCATAGCTCACATTAAATCATTAAAAAAAGAGAGCCCTTATAACATGTCTCAGACCAACCACATTTACTGCTATCAACCTGATATGAACCAGAACTTGTAGTCTCACTTGAGTCATAGAAAAACACTCCCATTTACAGCACCATCCACACCTTCCATTCCTGAATCAGTATGCTAGTGGTCAACTCTCAGTTCTTACCATTTTGGCATTTAATGCAGTTGATCATTTGCTCTGAATAAAAACAATCTTTTAAATTGATTTTTAATATCACCCTCTCCAAGATTTTCTCCTACCTCACTCAAAGTTGTTTTTTTTTTTTTTCCTCAAGCTCTTTTGCTGGTTTTCTTCTTTCTAGCCGCTAACTTTTGAGTATTCTATACCTCAATCCTAACCCCCTTTTATCCTTTCTATCTATATACTGTCCCTATATGGGTATGGTGTTCAACTCTGTTGTAATCTCATAGTTCATTGTAAATCACTATTAAGGTATTTTCACATTGTTTTATGTCTGCTTTGCATTGTATTACACTTCTGTTTAACCATCCTGAGATCTTCTTCAGGACAGATCCCAACTCTCATATTATAAATGCATGGAAAAGTTACTCAGTGTATGTTTGTTGAATAAATTACTATTTAAATGGATAACAACAAAAAATGGAAGAATATCAAAGCCAATCTGGTTATAAAATAATTAATAATGGCTTGATATTTAACAGTTAACTCATCGATACAGCTACTACACACTTACCAGGATTAGGGGTACAACATCAGAAAATAGTGCATTATAGATCTAAATTAGAAAATGAGATTATACACACAGACATATACACACATGCACACACACAAACATAAAATTTCCTCCATTTTGAAGCAAAAATTTCAGAATAATCACTGGATGCCTTCTTCTTGTTTCAATTTTATAAAAACTATCTGAGTAAATACCTTCTTTTACCTTCTCTTATGTGCCTCCCAACAGCTAACAACCAGATGAAAAATCTTAATTTATCACCAAGGAAACACAAGTGAGTTACTTTTAATTAATGAACAAACAGTTATCAATTGGCTGTATGACACTGGACATGCAGTTTCAAGTTCTCCTGGAATGTAATTTTCTTTTGTATAATATGAGAGAATTGAATGAGATGAGATAATTCCATAAGTTCATTATTCAGTTTCTAGCCTCCACATAGACTATTTAATATTTGGTCAATGGAACTCCCATTTTTAAAACATGTTAAAGTTATATTCAGGAAAATTATTAAAATAGAAATAATAAAACATTACTCAAAGGCTTGAAAGACCACTCAAAAACTCTAGCAATAAAGTCAAGCCAGGAATGTCCTTCTGCTCTCCCTCCCTATCCAAGTATCGAAGTCCCACAAACACTTGCAAAGAGTTCCAAATGATTCAGTGCAATAGAGGCAGATCCTGGGGAATAAAGTGTTCTGTCAACACTCTGCTGGGAAGAACAAGCAGCCTGTGATGATTTGTTCTGTGGGTGGCTTCCTCCCACCCTGAAATCTGTGAAGGGTGCTCACTCTTGCCATTTAGGAGCAGGCTGGATTTAAAGACAAGGCAGTTGTGCCCAATCTGGAACCCAAAGTCAGTCTTCCTGGACATGGAGTTTTCATCTTTTGCTGGTGAAAATAAGCAAAGGATTATTAATTCAAAGACCATATATACTGCTTTCTGGAAACTTAAAATGGTGTCAAGGCAGGTAAAGTTGGCTCAATGAATTCACCTAATGCTAGTCCTGTTCTAGTCCCTTGCCAGTTTTCAAGAGATTTTTCTCTCCCAATGATCCTACTCTTTCTTCACTATTTCCACTCTTGTCTTCTCAACATTTTTCTTGCCTTGTCCTGGGAAGGGAGAATGAAACGGTGAGGAGGCATCTGTGACCTAGCTCTTGTTGCCTATTCCAATATCACTGCAATCCAAGTTCCTTCATGTGCATTATATTCTGGAAGTGCAGAGCTACTTGTTCCCAAATACATCCTCCTTGCTGGTCCTGCTGGATGCAGATCGCTCTACAAGCACTGGCCTTCTTGTCACTTGATACCATATCACTGAGCTCAAATAGAACTTATTCTATAGAACCTTCTCTTCTAATCACTCTCCACCCCTCACCCCAATGCTCTGACACTCACAGCAACCTGTGCAGCCCCTTACTGTAGCCTCTTCACACTTAAATTGAGAGGTTCACTTACACTTCTGCCTTTCCCAGCAACTAGATGAACTCCTTGAAGGCAAAGACCATGATATTTATTGGACAATAGTAGATAATCAGCAATAACTGTTTAATGAATGAATGAATGTTTCTAATCCTGGGTTCTGTGCTCTTAGTAGGTAGGAATTAGGACTTACTTTTCTTTGTGGTCTCTATCATGCTGACACAGTATCATGCACTAGTTTTTCATACAGTGCATTGTAAGAATGATCTATTAAAGAAATAAATTTAATAATGTCATCTGCTAATTCAATTCAATTCAATTCAATTCAGTATGTTTCTATTGTTTATTTGGGGCTTAAAAAAGGCTGCTTGAAAGAGGAGGCCTTGCTTCTGGCCATGAAATGGATAATGGATAGATAGGCAAACTTTCCAGACAAGGAGATTGAAATACATGTGAACAATTATGGCATAAATTTTACCAAATGGATGCTAAGTAGTGGATTTGTGACAATTAAACATATGCTCATTAGCATTAGTTTATGAAATCACAGTTCACTTTATCTGAAGGTTATTTTTCTTAAGAAGACTTTTGGTTGAGCTCTATCATCTCTTCCTTCCATGTACCTTCCCTATTATCTTTAAAAAAAATAACTGGTCAACAAGGAATCTTCAACTTGATAAAGAACACAAAACACCTATACTAATAGTGAAAAACCAGAAGCTGTTCCACTTAAATCAGGAACAAAGCAAAAATGCTCCTTCTTACCACTTCTTTTCAGCATTGTAATGGAAGTAAAATAGATCAATAGAACATAATAGAAAGCCCTGAAATAGACATAAATATGGTCAACTGATCTTTGACAAAGGAACAAGAGCAATACAATGGAGGAAAGGTAGTCTTTTTAACAAATGGTGCTAGAAATTGAATATCAACATGCAAAAAAATGTATCTGTTACAGAACTTACACCTTTTACAAAAATTAACCCCAAATGAATCACAGACCTAAATGTAAAATGCAAAAGTATAAAACTCCTAGAAGACAACATCTAGACGACCCTTGGTGTGGTGTTGAATTTTTAGATATGACACCAAAGACACAATCAATGAAAGAAAGAACTGATAAGTTGGACCTACTAAAATTAAAAATTTTGCTCTGCAAAAGATATTCCAAGAGAATGAAAATACAAGCCACAGATTGGGAGAGAATATTTGCAAAAGATGTATTTGATATCTAAAATATCCAGATAACTCTTAAAACCTAAAAATAAGAAGCCAGTCTGACTAAAAAATGGCCAAAGACCTTAACAGATACCTCACCATAGATGACAAACAAGCATGTGAAAAGATGCTTCAAGTCATATGTTAGCAGGAAAATGAAAACTAAAACACCAATGTGATACCACTAAGCGCCTATTATAATGGCCAAAATCCAGAACACTAACAACACTAAATGCTAACAAGAATGTAGAGCAACAGGAACTCTCATCATTGCTGGTTGGAGAGCAGAAATGGTAAAGACACTTGGGAAGACGGTTTGGTGGTTTCTTTTTTTTTTTTTTTTTTGAGTTGGAGTCTCACTCTGTCACCCAGACTGGAGTACAGTGGCCGCTCCTGGCCACCGCAGCCTCGACCTGCTGGGCTCAGGCGATCCTTCCACCTCAGCCTTCCAAGTAGCTGGAACTGCAGGCACACACCACCACACCCGGCTAATTTTTTGATTCACTGTAGAGATGAGGTCTCGCCAAATTGCCCAGGTGGGTCTCGAACCCGCGGGCTCAGGCAATTCACTCACCTCAGCCTCCCAAGGTGCGGGATTACAGGCTGAGCCACTGAGCCCGGCTAACAAAACTAAACACAGGCTGGGTGCAGTGACTCACTCCTATAATCCCAGCACTTTGGCAGGCCGAGGTGAGAGGATTGCCTGAGCTCATGGGTTCAAGACCAGCCTGGGCAACTTGGCAAGATTTCATCTCTACAATAAGTCAAAAAAGAATTAGCCAGGTGTGGTGGCACTCACCTGTAGGTCCAGCTACTTGGAAGGGTGAGGCAGAAGGATCACCTGAGGCCAGGAGGTCGAGGCTGCAGTGGCCGTGAGTGTGCCATTTCACTCCAGCTTGGGCGACAGAATGAGACTCCAACTCAGAAAAAAAAAAGACTAAACACAATCTTACCACACAACTCAGTAGTTGTGCTTTTGGCATTTACTGAAAGGTATTGAAAAATTATGTTCACACAAAAACTTGCATACGGATATTTATAGCAGATTTATAATTGTCAAAGTGTGGCAGAAAAATAAAGTATATTATTATATGTATGCTTATATTATTATATATGTGAAACTGTTCAAACAATTTAAGATCTTCAGGAGAATGCATCCTAAGTTTAAAAAATATTTTTTTACACAATAAAAATTGTATCATATTTTACTCCAATAGGAAACTGTTATGATGATAAAGTTCTTAATTACATAAATGAGAAAGTACTCTGTCCAAGAAAAAAAAAATAGCTAGTATTATTTACAGAAGCAAATTCTAGCAGTATTCTTTACTCTTCTGTAGTCGAATATGTCATTACCCTTCCTTTCTTACCCTGATCATAGCCACAAAGTGTCAGGAAATAGAGAGAAAGGATGAGACCTTATTCCTTTAAATTCTCACAAGACACTAATGATACTGCAATTTTGTACCTTATTGATTACATTGGGAAGATAAAGTCTGTCATAAATAAAATCCACATATGCACAAACAGGTTATCAATGCATTGCTGAAAATATTTCTGCATTAAGACAGGCAGACTTTAACAATTTAAGGTACTTCTCAGTTTTGAGATTCTGTCCTAAAGATCCTCACCCTTTATTTCTTGGAAGTTATCCTAAATGTAAGCTTGCTTCCCACTACTCCAGATTTATCTCTACAGGCCATGACCTCAGCTACAGGCTCTTGTTATGAACAAAAGATAAGGATTCATAGTAGTAAGTTTCAGCAACATCTATTTCCTTGCTTGAGATACCTTTGCATGACCAATCATTTCCACATATGGCCATTAGCAGCTTCTTCCATCCAGTAACATTATCTCCCTATTCCAAATATTCTTGATTACTCAGGCTTTGCTGATCAATCTCTATCAGCAAATTCAAAGCATCTTGTCCCTACTACTGCATAAGAGTCTATGCAGAATAAGAAGAGTATAATAAACAGGTATGAATAGACAATTAACAAAGGGCTTGGCAGATGGTTCGGAAACATAAGCCAAAATAATATTGGTAACACCTTGTTCAATGGAGCTGTGGGTCTGTATGAAGTCACAGACCAAATGTAGTTATTAGAATGGGCAGATGTCCAGCAAAAGAATCCTCTCTGGGTGGCATAGGGATAGCTTGGAGGTGCTAAAGATGTAGAATGAATGGGGTATTTGAAAACAATGTGGAAGGTCTGATTTATAAATACGATATATAAACAAAGTTTAGGCATTCTTTTTTCACTCCCAATCACAGGGAAAAGGTTTTATATTTTATCAGCATTAAGATGTTTTGCCATAGGACTTTAAAATGATTCTTTCATCCTAGCTTACTTTATTAGTAGTTTGTTTAGTTTTTGAAAAATCATAAGTAAATGTTAGATTATATCAATTGATTTTTTTCTATCAAGGTTATCATCAGATATTTCTACTTTATTCTGTCAATGTAGCATATTACATTGATTGATTTTAAAATGTTACTTTGGTCTCACAATCTTAAACTAAATTTCAGTAGGCCAGGATGTATTGTCATTTTTTAGATTCAATTTGCTAATATTTGGCTTAGTTTTTTTAAGATTTCATGTTAATAAAAGAGATTTACCAGTATTTGTTCTTTCTTATAACATCCCTGTCAAATTTTAGTAGCAAAATATATTGGTTTCATAAACTGTTTTGGAAAATGTTGCCTCTTTATGTATTCTCTGGGTAGGTTTGTTTAATGCTGCAGTTTTTTTTTTTTTTTCCTTAAATGTTTGAAAATATTCACCAATGAAGTTAGCTATACCTGGATTTTCCTTTGTGGAAAGTTTGCAATTATATATTCAATCTTTTAGTTCAATTCAATTTGTCAGTTTTGGTAGGCTATGTTTGCTTATTTTATCTAAATTAGCATATGATATAAAGTTTTTCATATTATTCTACCTTTTTATCATCAGAAGGATTGCCAGTGGTCTTTAATATTGTATTATGATTCCTGAAATTTGAGATTAATTCTTATCTTTTTTAAAGAGGAGAGTAATGGCATGAGTGAGTCTAGAAATTAAGTAGGTGCTTTAAAAATTTAAGGTAACTGTTAGAAAAATAGACATACATTTGTTTCTTTTAATCCTTTAAAAACAACAAAAAAAATAGGCTATCAACAACAATAAAATATAACAATCAGACCAACACAGGGCAGAAATGGAAAAAAATAAAGAAGTTGAGGAAAATAGAAAATAAAAAGTTAGGCAACAACAGTAAGTCCTAATATATCTATAATAATAGCAAATACAAATGAATTCTATTTACACAGTAAATGATAGACAACCTCAGATGAGATTTTTTTAAAACCACAGCTGTTAATATTTACAAGAGTCACATTTATCTTTAAAAGGGCTAAGAATGAAGAAAAATATATCACTGAGAAATGTTTTCAAAAAACAGCTGTATCAATATTAATATAAATTGATTTTTAAGTAAAATATTAAAAATGAAGGTATGTATATTATGACTATCCACATTTTAAAAGATAGATAATGAACTTTTGCACCTGCCACATAATTTCTGAACATATAAAGCCAAAGAAAAAGATGAAAAGAGTAGAAAGTGAGACTTTAAATTTTAATGAGCGATTGTAATACAACTCTCCCAGAATTTGGCAGATTAAGTAGGAAAAAAATGAATACAGATAAACTGTACTTAATAAGCATATTTCACATTTTGGGGAACTATGAGAGTGCCAAAAAATGTATACACATTTTAAATATAATGTTTGCAAATGTGTATATATTTTTTTGGCACCCTTACGTATTATAACTTGGTACTCAGAGGATGCATATTATTTTCCCCAAAACGGACTATTAACAATAAAAGATCAGGTATTCACTCAAACTTAATCTAAAAATATAATAAAGATGAAATTTCAAATCAGTGTTAAAAAGATAAACTTGTAAACAAATTGTTTTGGGACAAGATACTTATTTAAAAATAAAATATTTAAATCTATACCTACACTATTGACTAAACTAAACTCCAAATGAAATAATAAAGTAAATTTCAAGACAAGTAAAAATATGAAAAACTACGAGGATGCGTTTACAGCTCAGAGTAGAAAATTTCTTCTTAAGATAAAAATTCTAAAAGATGTAAAGCAAAAGAATATTCAATTTGACTACATCAAAATATAAAAGCTTCTGAATAACAAAAGACACTGTATACAAGTGAAAGGAAAAACAAATAAATAGGTTATATAAAGTATAAAAAATAAATAATATCAACTAGAAAAGGGACAAAACATAGACATGGATGATACACAACTATCCAAATGGCTAATGAGTTTAGTAAAAAGTGTTTAACTTGACTTGTATTTAGAATAATATTTTCTAAATGGTTGATACAAATTATAAGGACTATTAAAAGCAAGGTTTGGTGAAGGGAGCACAAATTGGCACTCATACAGACCATTTCAAAAATTAGTTAGAAGCATTTCCAGTTCCACCAAAATAGAGTAGCTCAATTCTTCCCAGGTCCTTCCTCTGCAATTAAAAAAACATCAACGTATACCAAAAACATGCACAGGATGTCTCTGAAAGTTAGAAAGAGGAAGGTGGACTCTATAGGGACTTTGGGAGTTGAGGAATGGCACGGTGGATTTTTTAAAAAATAAAACCAAATATGTAACTATCATATGAACTACATTTGCATTCTTGGGCGTTTATCCTGGAGAAATGACAATAAATATTTATACAAAAGTCTGTATATAAGTGTTTATGGTAGCTTTATTCATTTCAATGAAAGTTGATGTTAAACCACCCCAGAGGTGAATGGTTAAACAAACTGGTATACCCATCACTTGGAATACTACTCAGTAATAGAAGGGAACAATTTATTGATACATGCAATACTATGAACACAATTGTGTGCCCCTCAAATTTATGTGTTGAATCCATGACACCTAATGTGACTGCATTTGGAGATGGGACCTTTATAGAAATAATTAAGGTTAAATGAGATCATAAAGTAGGGCTCTGATCATATTGGATTAGGATTAGTGTCCTTGTAAGAAGATACAACAGAGTTCTTTCTCCACTATGTGACAACACAAGGAGAAGGTAGCCTTCTATAAACAGAAAGAGAACCCTCGCCACGAACTGAATTGGCCAGTACCTTGATCTGGGACTTCCAGCCTCCAGAACTGTGAGAAAATAAGGTTCCAATGTTTAAACTTCCCAGTCTATGCTATTTTATTATGACAGACCAAGATGACTAAGACACGAGACAACTTGGATAGCTCTCCAGGGAATAATGTTGAGTAAAAAAAGGCAATTACAAAAGGTTATCTATCATATGATTTCATTTATGTAACATGCTTGAAGTGACAAAGTTATAGAAAAGAATAGATTTGTGGTTGCCAGGAGTCAAGGACATGATGGGGTGGGAAAGAAGTTATGTGATTATTAAAGGGCAACACTAGACATCCTTGTGGTGATGGACATATTCTGTTCTTGCTTGCATTAATGTTAATATCTTGGCTATAATATTATATTACAGTTTCACAAGATATCATTGGGGAAAACCAAGTAAAAGGTACATATGACCTTTGTATTATTTTTACAACCATATGTGAATTTACAGTTATTTTTAAATTAAAAATTTAATTTAAAAAATACAAAACAAAAACTAGGTAGACTCCAACAAACAATATACCAAAATAAATTCCAATAGTGTTAAGGACTTAATGTGAAAAATGAAATAAAAATAGTCCTAGAATAGATTATTCATGAGCATTTTTCTAATCTTGATGTGACAAAGAACTCTAGATGAATGACACTGAACTCAATGAAAGGAAATCATGATTAATTTAACAAGATAAAATTTATATTTTACTGTGACATAGTTATAAGCATGTCAAAACATTTAGAAAATAACTATTGCAATATTTGCAGCATATATAACATTAAAAGTTTTCATATCTTTAATGTATGAAATACAATTACAAACCAGTAAGAAAGAGATATGTGGAAGTAGAAGTGATGTAATGATCAGGCAATTCAAGAAAATCTATGTGTGACTAAAAATGTAAATATGAAGTTTATTAATATTCAAGGAAATTAAAAATAAAAGAATAATACATTACCATATTAGATTCTCAAACTGAAATTCCTTAGAGTGAAAACACCTAGACTGTGGGGAAATTGATACTAATCATATGGAAATATTAATCAGTAAAAACTCACTGAAGAGCAGTTAGGTAATATAAAGCAAAGTCTAAAAGATACATACCTATGAGGAGGGAAAGCTATTCATTAGAGCAGAATTCCATCAAATAATGGTAGAAGGAATGAGGGAGCTAGAAAATCATCCACTGAACCGTATCATAGTAGTAAGCAGTTTCAGTACATATTGCAATTGGGTGCAAAAATTAGTGAGTGAAGGTGGTTGAGGAATTGAATATCTAGATAGTCTCAAAGTGTCTCCTCAAGAAATACAAAGGGGAAATTAAAACTTTTCAGTGGGAGAAACTTGGCAGATGCTACCTTATCCAAGTGATCAGTATTTACATCTCAGGTAATGGGATTATAGCATCATCATATCCCTCCCAATAGGACTATGATCTGAGAAAGACACATGATCATTTATGTAATATTTCTATTAAAATGTATGAACTGAATGTAATTATGAAGAAATAGCTAATAAATCCAAATTGAGGAACATTTTACAAAATGACTAGACTGTTTTATTAAAAAAATTCCAATTTCATGAAAGACAAAGAAAGGCTGAAGAAATTGTAGATTTTAAAAGCCTAAAATGACATAACAACAAGATTAGACCATGGACTATATTTTTCATGTTTGCTTTAAGGACTTTATTGGTACAAAAGCCAAATATGAATATGTTCGACAGATTAGATGGTAGTATTATATCAATGTAAATTTTCTGATTTTGATAGTTATATTACAATTATGATAAAGAAAAAGTGGCCTTATTGTTTTTAGGAAATAAAAACTGAAGTCATTAGAGAAAAGAGAGAATCATATCTGAAATTTAATCTAAAAAGTTACTACATGCATATAGTGTGTTTGTTCATAGACAATAATAAAGCAAGTGAAGTAAAATGTCAATAATTAAGGAATCTGAAGAATACATGGGAGTTGTTTGTACTGTATATTTTTATGTCCAATAATCATAAATATTTATGAAGATCAGTCTAGTCTTGACTGTAACAGCAAAAGGTTAGAAAAGACCTACATGGACATTAATAATAAATTGCTGAAATAGCTTATACATTTTTACCTTATGGAATAATAAGCATCCATTAAAAATGATTGTGAAAATGTATAGTTCTTGATTTAGAAAGATGTCTGTAATATTTTAAGTGAAAAACTGTAACAAAAAATATGTATGGTATGATCTCATTTTGAGGGGAAGAAAACAATCAATATTTATATTAGAAAGATACTAACTAAGCCAGTCATGGTGGCTCAAGTCTGTAATCCTAGAACTTTGGGAGGCCGGGGTGAGGGGATTGCCTGAGCCCACAGGTTCAAGAACAGCCTGAGCAACTTAGTGAGACCTCATCTCTACAATAAAAATAAAAAAATTAATCAGGCATGGTAGCGTGCGCCTATAGTTCCGGTTACCTGAAGACTGAGATGGAAGGATCGTCTGTGCCCAGCAGGTCAACCCTTGGTTGGCCGTGAGCATGCCAAGGCACTCCAGCCTGGGTGATAGAGTGAGACTCCAACTCAAAAAACAAAAACAAAAAAAGAAGAAAGAAAGAAAGATACTAACTAACACATAATGCTAAATGTGGTTCTCTCCAGCTGGTAGACTTTGTGGGTGATCTGCATTCTTATCTTGTTAATTTTGATTTGTCTAAATCTTTTCTAATAGCCATGAATTACTCTTATTATGAGGAAATAAATAATGTCATTTCCATTTTAAAATCAAATAAATAATATCAATAAAAACATCAAATATAGAATTAAAAGTAGTTAAATATTCTCTAAATATAATATACCATAAAATCAAATGTCAAATGTCTAATTCCATTTAAAATGTGGAGAGCCACAAGAAAATGCTGCTTACAACTTAATAATAAAAAAGCCAGCTAATCTAAAATAACAATCATATATTTTTGTTAAAGCTGAAAAAAAAACCTAACAAATTAAAGCCTAGAAAGACTCACAAGCCTCTCATAGCAGAGAAAGACCCATGTCTGTTTTCTGAGCACTAAAAGGGAGATAAAAGAGTAAGATAATACTACACAATTTTCAACACATTTTTGAAGGTCAACTATGGGCTGTGTAACTTTAGAGCCCCTAGGGGTCCCAGACAAAAGTGACTGCCACTCACAGTCTCTTCTCTGTGGGCTTTCAGGGAGTGCTCACAGGAAAGATTGGCAGCAAATTAGAGATGCAAAAAGACCAGCCCCTCTCAGAGGTGTAAGTGGTGAGACCAGCTGAAGTCTTTGGTAAGGGCAAAACAGAGAACTCTTCCTGGCACTATATTAAATAGGAAACAGTAGCAGGCTATGGCTAGAGGAGAGCTGAGTGAAATTTCCCAATAAGCTTAGGCATGCTGAGTCTCCTGAAAGTCTCATGATAGAGCAGGATCACTCAGAGAAACTTCCCCAAGCTTTCCAAGACTTACTCTGAGTAAGAGGTAACAGTTACCTATGGTTTAAATGAGGAGGAGAAGAGCTAAGAAAAATGACCTTGAAGGTACATGTGAATGAGGCCTGCTTAAGACTCAAGGCAGAACTGAGATAAGCCCTCTAAACACTAAAAAAAAAAAAAAAAAATCCTTGCTTTAAAAAAAAAGTTTCAGATTCTACCCTTTTATCATTTAAATCAGTGGTAAACTAAAACTAACTAAAGTGACAGCAAATCCAAGACCCAAGGTTACAGATTATATTGACTCAAATCTCTGTATAAGTGTCTTAATAAAAAAGGGATGTTCTTGTCCAAAAGCTTAAAAATTATTAACTTCAGTTTCTATTCTTTTTTGATTTTATATGCAATATTTAGCATATAATTAAAAACTTATAGGAAATAAAAAGGAAGAAAATGAGATCCAACATTAAGAGAAGAAATAGTCAATACAACCTGACCCAGAGATAGACCGGATGGCAGAATTATTAGTCAGAGACTTTAAAATAGCTATAATAAATATGCCAAAGAATCTAGAGGGAAAGATGGGAAATATGTGAGTAGACTGAAAATTCCAACAGGAATATAAAAAATGTTGAAGAAATGACACAAATAGTACTAGAAATGAAAAAGATGTATTATCAGAAGTAAAGAATTCTTATGATGAGTATAGCAGCAGACTGGACACAGCAGTGGAAATAATAAGTAAGCTTAAATATGAACCAGGAATTATCAAAACTGAAACACAGAGAAAAACGTATTTTAAAAATGAAACTTAACACTTGAGTTCTATAGGAAAACATCAAATGCTCTTCTATGAGAATTATTGAACTTCCAGAAGGAAAAGAGGGAAAAATAAATATTTTAAATCATAATGGCTTAGTATTTTCCTAAATTGAAGAAAGATATTAAGCTACAGATCCAGAATGCTCAGTAAATCCCAAGTAGTCAAACTATGCTGAGGCACACCATAGTCAAACTCCTGAAAATTAAAAATAAAGAGAAAAAGTTGAAGGCATATTGAGGGAGGAAAAACACATTGCATGGGGAGAAGCAACAATAAGAATGATCTTTGATTTCTTATCAGAAGCAAAAGAGGCAATAAGATAATTGAAAGACAAACTCACTCTTCTGAAATTAAAACAAACAAAATGCAATGTGAATCTGTAGATTTATAGTGAGTTAAAACATCCTTCAAAAACAAAAGTGAAATAAAACATTTTAGATAATAAAAAAACCTGAAATAATTTTCATCAGACCCTACTACAAACAAATGCTTAAAGATCTTTAGGTTGAAGAGAAATTATAGAAAGTTGGTTTAACAGGAAGAAATAAATAAGACCTGAAAAGGTAAAAACTTAAAAGTTATTCCTCTACATACATATATATACACATATATGCAAATAACATGTTATATATTAATTACATATCTACTGAGTTGATCTGCTTATAATCCCATTGATAAAAAGATAAAAATACATTTAAATCTTTTAAAAAGACTAATATTAGATTAAAACAAAAATATTTATAAGATTTATAGCTCTGTGGGATCAAAATATATGAAAACAAGAGAATGAAAGCTAAGGGAGTAATATTTGGAAGTACACCAGTATAAGTATTTTACATTGTGAGACAGTATAATATATATTAAAGATAAGTTCTGATGTTAGGCATATGTTGTAATCTTTAGAAGTGTGCTGTCAACAAAATAGCCACTACCCTATATGTAACTATTTAAATGTAAATTAATTAAATATTAAATTAAAGTAAACATTTAGTTCCTCAGTTGCACTAGCCAAATTTCAAGTGGTGAACAGGTACACATAGTTAGTGGCTAACATATTGCACAGTGAAAATTAAGACATTTCCATTATTGCAGGAGGCTTTATTGGGCAGTGCTGCTCCATAGAAACCACTAAAAAATAAAATAAAATAAATATAAAAGAATTGGAACAAAATCCAAAAAAAGAGAAAGGAGATACACTGGAATTAAAAGTTTTATAATTCAACCACTCTTCCTCACAACAGGCAGAAAAGAAGGAACAGTGAAAGAAAAATAGATAGGCAAATAGAAAGCAAATACCAGTATGACAGATTTTTAACAAACATATTAATAATTACATTAAATGTACATGGAACAAATGTAGAAGATGGAGATACAAAGAGAAGATACAAGATACAAGTGAAGATTGTCGACCTGGACTGAAAAAAAACACAAAATCAAATTATATGTTGCTTGTAGTAATGTACTTTAAACATACAGACACAAAGAGAGATTGAAAGTAAAAAGACAGAAAAAAAAAACAAAACATGCAAACACTAAGCATGAGAAAGCTGATGTAGCTGCATTAGTATGAGATAAAGTATGTTTCAAGATGAAAACTACCAGCAGAATAAAAAAAAAAAGAATTTTATAATGAAAGCTCAAATCAACAAGAAGATTCAGTCTTACATGAGTATGAAACAGCTCCCAATGATGTGAAGCAAACATGAACAAAACGAAAGACACAGACAAATCCAATACCTAGCTAGAAATTTAACATCCCTCTTGACAAACATAAAAAGTAAAAGCAGACAGAAATTCAGAAAGAACACAGAAGATCTGAGCAACTCTATGAGGCAAATTGTCCTAATGAATAGTTCTATCAAACACTCCACCCAGCAAAATACAAATTCTTCCTAAGTGCATGTAGGACATTCACCAAGACCAGATATTGAGCCATAAAACACATATTAACACATTTCAAAAGATCAAAATCATAGATTATGTATTCAGATAAAAACATAATTAAATTAGGAACTCATAACAATATAATATCTAGAAAATTCCCAAATATTTAGAAATTAAACCATAACATTTTAAATAACCAATGGGTCAAAGAAGAAATTACAAGAAAAATTATAAAATATTTTATCTAAAAAGTAAGAGAAATACAGTATATCAAAATGTGTAGGATGCAGGCAAAGAAGTATTTAGAGAAAAAATGCATAGCTTAAAATGCATATGTTGGAAAAGAAGAAATTTCAAGAATTTATTTTAGGAAGATTGAGAAAGAAAAAAAATTAAATTCAAAGGGAGTAGAAAAAAGAAAATAATTATATAAACATAAAGATCGATGAAATAGAAAAGAGATAATAAAGGACATTTTAAAAGTCAATTGTTATTTATTTGAAAAGTTTAAAAAATTGATAAAACCAAAAGAAAGGCAGGAGGGAATCACAACAGATTCTATAGATATTAACAAATATAAAGATATATTTTGGAGATGCTTTATGTCAATACATTTAACAAAGAGATGATGCGTTTGATAAATGTTTTTGGAAAAGTTCAACTAACACAAGAAAAAAATAAAGATTTTTAAATAGCCCTATATTCATTAAATAAATTGAATTTGTAATAAAAATCCTTCTGAGGACTGAGTAACATTGGGGCCAAATGTGTTTAGTAAGGAATTTCACCAATGTTTAAGAAGGAAATAATACCAATATTACACAAACTTTTTCTGAACATAGAAAAAGAAGGCACATGTCAATTCCTTGTATGCATAACTCTGATACCAAAATTTGATGAAGACATTTCACAGTGGGCATGGTGGTTAACAGCTGTAATTCCAGTACTTTGGGAGGCCAAGGCAGGAGGATTGCTTGAACCTAGGTGTTTTAGACCAGCCTGGGCAACATAGCAAGACCTCATCTCTACAAAAAATTTTTAAAAAATTATACAGATGTGGTGGTGCACACCTGTAGTTCCAGCTACTTGAAAGGCTGAGGTGGAAGGATCCCCTGAGCCCAGGAGATCAAGGCTATGGTGCGCTGTGATTGTGCCTCTGCACTCCAGCTTGGGCAACAGAGGGAGATCCCAATTAAAAAAAAAAAAAAGACATTTTACGAAAACAAATTATAGGCCAATATCCATAATAAACATAGGTGAAAGAGCTTTAGCAAAACATTAGCAAATAAATCCATCAATATGTAAAATGGATAATATATCAGGGCCAAGAGGGGTTTATCTCAGGAATGCAAGATTGGTTTACTACTAAAATATCAGCTCAGAGATGTTCTGAATGGCTGAACAACTAGCGCATCTCTGTGCAGTAGCCAGTTTACTAAAGAATTATCTTGTATTTGCTTTGCATTCTTCTCTTTTCTTTTCTCTCACCCTTTCTGCCCTGTAATTGCATCTTCTAATAAAGTATTAGCACTTAAAAAAAAGTCAGTAACAGAATTCACCATAATAACAGAATAAAGGGAAAAAGCCATAAGATCATTTAGCAGATGCAGAAAAGGCAATTGACAATATTCACACCCATTTATAATAAAAAAAAAAACACCAAACTCTTAGCATACTAGGAATAGAAATACTTTCTGAAACTGAAAGCATAACTGGAAAAAAAAAAACCTACAGCTAATATCTCACCTAATGGTGCAAGACTGAGCATTTCCTCCTCAAATTGCAAATAAGACAAGGATGTCTACTCTCATTCCTTCTATTCAACCTTTGTCTGAATGCCCTAGTGCATTCAATAAAGCAAGAAAATAAGTAAAATTAAAAATGAAGAAATAAAACTGCCCTAATTCACGACAATTTGATAAACAGAAAAGAAACCTCTTTCTAATAAATGATACAAATGATTCCATTTTAAATATTCAAACATCCAATATTAAAACTGCTATTATTATAAATTTTAATATCATCAGAAAATGTTATACAATAAGCAATGTATACAATAATGTATACAATGTTATACAACAAAGTAAAATAAACATTTATAAAATATTATTATATATATATTAAACTACAATAGTATCTCAAAATGGAAAGGAATTAGTCCAGAAAGCCAATAGGGAACCTCTCTTGGTGGATTGGAATGATTACCATTTTCTTAATGACATGAATTTGTTTAATATAGTTATTTCTCTGGCATCCATGTTTAGGCCTTAAATTATTGGAAATACACTTGTACCTCATTACCTTTGACCTAGTAAACACTTCCCCTTCCTATTTGGTTATTTGCCTCTTGGTCCTTATCCCACTAACCCAAAACCCAACACACTCCAAGATAAAACCTAATGATTAACATCAGAGTCATGTAAACACATTTTCTCCTTTGCATGTGTTTTCATTAAACTAGACAATCCACAACCCCTAAGGAACAATACACTTGGACCCTAATAAAGGCACAGTCCCACCAGTCTTTCTCTCCTGCTCTCCACCCACTGGTTGAGTTGCCTGTCATCTCTGCACTTCCTGTAGGCCTCATTTTGGCACCACTAACCTTTCTGGGACTTGTGAGTTATTAAATGTCTTCTGTTTCAAGCGTTTTGGTTTCACTGTCTCATTGCATCTCACCTGACACACCAGAATCTAATTTTTCCCAGTCAAAACATTTCCAGAAAAGTGGCTATCTTGGCTTATGACCATTCTCAAAAGAGAGAGATCGCAAGACTAAGTCAGAAAGAAACCATGACAGTAAAAGTCATAACGGGCTGGGCACAGTGGTTGTAATCCCAAGAGTCTGAGATCAGCCTGGAAAACATCTCATCTCTACAATAAACGAATAAAATTAGCCAGGTGTGGTGGCCCACACCTGTAGTTCCAAGCTACTGGAGAGGCTGAGGTGAGAGGATTGCTTGAACCAAAAAGTTGGAGGCTGTGATGAGCCATAATCTGCCACTGCATTCCAGCCTGGGCAACAGAGTGAGACCCTGATCACCCCGCAAAAAAAAAAAAAAATTAAAAAGTCATAACACATCCTCATACTTTTTATTTCTTGATCTTCTATCATGATCATGAATTATTTTTATAATTAGAACAATATATATGAGAAAGACCCCCCCAGAAAAACTGGAATTATCTTTTTGGAGGGTAGGCCCATTGTAGTGCAGGCTTTCTCCACTAGGTGAGTGTTCTAGAAACCCATTGGCATCAGTGTACCAGCTAGCGTTGTTGCTTCATTGCAGAAGAAATGACTGAGTTGTGGCAAACAGGTGAGTGGTTCTTCTACTATGGCAACACACCTACCCACACCACATACTGAATGCTCAGCAGTTTTTGACCAAAAACAGTATGATCCCCATGCCCCACCCTCCCTATTCACCTGATATCACCCCAAGCAACTTTTTTTTGATTTCCCTGATGTCCTCAAAGGGAAATGTTTTGCTGATGTGGAAGAGGTGAAACAAAAAATGGCAAAAGCACTAAAACGAGTTCAAAACCTGTTTTCAGCAATGGAAAAAGCATCTTGATAGGTGTATTGTATCAAACAGAGAGTACTCTGAAGGTGAGTGAAGTTTACACATGTAAGAATAAATACAAAATTTCTTACAAAGAAATTCATTCTTTTGGGGGTCCCGACCCTCACATACCTTAAAATATTCTTTTGTTATCTGTGGAATAAGCATTACTAAGAAGAATGTTTATCTTCTTTATATTGTTTCCTTCTTCCTAAAAATATATCAACTTGTTTGATTTGTCTTTGTAGTATCTAGAGGTTATCTTGTGTCTATGCAAACTCTGCAGAATTCCCAACATGCCTAATCCATGCTGACGTTTTGGTCAGCATTTTCCAGATTTTTGGACATACAGAGCACCTCTGCACCCAGCTGCATTCAGCTCCTTAGAGTCCTGGAGGAGACTGCTTTGGGAAAGGACCAGCCCTAGAGTTCTCACAGCCTGGCCCTGAAGAGCAGCCCCAAGAGACAAAGGATCAATATCTCCCAGCACATTGGATACCCACTTGAATACACTGGTAGAGAAGCTCTGAGCATGGCTATTCAGTGACCACTATGGTGTCTTAACTACAAACCAGTGTAGATCCTACATACAATCATCATCCTAATCATTTTCAATATCTAGTTGGGAAACTGATTAAAAATATTCTAACATTTTAACATTATGAGACAAGTATCACTGAATGCGGGTTTGTTATAATTATTTTGATTATTGCTTTCTCCTTTTAGGACTTGAACCCCAGTATTAAGTTATTTATCAGTATTGTATGATAAGAGTGATAGTCAAGTTTTCAATGGGAAATTACAGTGAAAAGTTTAAAGTGAGAAATTGATGCTCTTCTATTTGTGTACAACTTTCTTCAATGTTCATCCTTGAATCAAGTTGTCTGTTTAGCAAATAAAAATACAGAACACTCAGTGACATTTGAACTTCAGATAAAAAAACTATATATTTTAGCTTAAGTATGACCCAAGCATTATATGGGACACACTTATGCTTTAAAAATGTTGTTTATCTAAAATTCAAGGGTAACTAGGCATCCTATGTTTTATCTGGCAATGCTATCCCTGAATCAGCTTTATTCTTTCCATCAAAAGGAGATATGTTCACTTCTACAGTGTGGTCCTCCTATACCAAAAGAAAAAATCCTACATCAAGTTTAATCTTTATATTTAATGAACTTGCTGATTAATTAACAATTAGAGAGTTCAATTTTTTAGTTTTATCTTAATGATTTAGACCTCCCTCAGGTGAGTGGAAAAATACAAAAGCTCCAAGATACAAAGAATAGCTACAAAAGGAAGGGAACATATAATTTCTGCATTATTCCTCAGAAATATTTCTTGAAATAATATTCAGAACATAGAGGACATAATCTAGCAGTTTTGCACCTAGAGCATTCCCATCCCTTGTTAGACTTTCCATGTTAATGGCAGCCACCTAGGCGGTCATGGAGAACTGAAATTGTCCAGGCCTGAATCCATGACAATTAGATCACTTTACCTTACTGCTAATAGTTTTTCTTCCTAGGAATCATCCAGTCACACAGCTGCGGGTAAAGAATGTTCAGAACATGCCTTCGATGACCTTACATTCCAACTGAGAGAAAATGAGAACAGAGAGCTAACCCCTCCCCCACAGGCTGGAATAAAACAAATGATAAGAGTTACTGTACCAGACTAAAGGAGTCTTAACAGAGAAGTGGCCTTTGTAGCTTGCTGTAGTTGTTCTCAGTGTTTGTGAAGGTCTTGGGTGCCTTTCTGTCTCCTTGAATGTCACGGTAGTGGAGACTAAAAAAATCCTTGTGACCACAGAACCATGACCCAAGTTTCTATCTGCTCCTATTTAAAAGTTAGTCACAAAGAACCAGGACAGTCTGCTTGCCAAAAGCCATGGAAAAGTGAGGGTAAAGATACAAAGTGATTCTCTCTACCCTCTTCTCTACAGGGAAGAAAGCATTAGAAAAGTCATAAGAAATGGCAGGAGCTATTAGGAACAGATCCCAGGCTCAGAGAAAGAGGGTGTGGGGAGTGAATACAATGGTTCCAGTTGTGTTTTTATTTCTATGAAACCTTTAGCTGTTCCTTTAATGCCCTTTGACCTGTTGGCAGTGGCGTCAGATCCCAATGCGGGACTGGAATGCACTTCACTGAGGAAGTAAAGCAAACTTGTCTTCATTTGGTTACCATGGTTATGGCACTGTGTGTTACCAACCCAATGATTTGCATTGCAAACCATCACTGGAAATGAGGACAGCAGAACTTGATATTCAGGGTGGAGAGATTCAAATCACTGGAATTTCTATTGGAAAACTCAGAGGAACGAAAACATAAACATACACACATACCCCTGAACCCACATAGAAGGGGATCAAACTGTAGTCAGTCTTATCCTCCATGGTATTTTAGTATTTATGAAATATTTTAGCTAAAAGATGAGACAATTTCATATTAGGAAGATAAATAAGCACATTATTGACCTCATTTAAAAAAATAAAATTTCATAGTCACATTCAGAATGCATTCTTTTTAAAAATCTATACAACCATTCTGTTTTTCACTTTCAGTACAGTATTTAATAAATTACATCAACATGCATTCTTATAAATAAAATAATGCTAAAGCACTACCTAAAAATTATTCTGTTCTTGAGTCTTGCATTTTAACAATACTCTTCATTTTGATAAACTGCATTATCAGAGTTTAAAGTGATGGCAAAGTTCATGTGCATTTCAAATTATATTTAACTTGAGACAAAGAGAAACCCTGATATGTAAAAAGATAAAATGTGCTGAGGTTGAAGAGCAGGCGGATGAGGGGAGGGAGGGGGCCTTATCAACTCTCCTCTCTTCCTCTATGATAGTTTATGACGCTTCCCTGCAGAGCTCCCCACCATCAGTGAGCAGTATTTGAATACCTTCCTCCTAGCCCTATGAACTGGTCCCCAGACTGTCCTTGAAGATCTCCCTTGTCTCTTAAGACTCCTACCCCTCTCTAGCACGAGTAGCTAAAACCCTGCCACTTAGGAGCTCAGGAGTGTTTTGAGGCGTGAAATAACACACTCATTTTCCTCCATGGAATCTGCTGTCCTGAGAAGACCACAGCTTTGTCTCAGCACCCACCAGGATGTGGCAGCCTTGTCAAAAGGCTAATTGACAAAGCATACTTCAGCTGAAAAATCATGTCCAGAACTATATTTGCAAAATGAAGTCTTTATTTTAATAGTTTTCATCAGAAGATTTTAGTATAGATTTTTAAATAAAAATAAGCATGCAATTGAGTATACACACACACATATAATCTCAATTACCCATCTTTTAGTTAGCTATTAGTTATACGTGTATTTATGTAACTTATTTTCAGGGACACAGAGCATTAAACTCTCTTATTAGAACTTAGGAGAAGAGTACTTTATCTAAACTCAGTTCCTAGTAGTATGATCTTGGGAAAATCAATTTCCTCTTCAGAGGCAAAAAACTTTCTTCATGAAAATGAATGTATTGCATAATGATATATATCGAAGTCTGTGAAATAATGAGCAGTTCATAGCTAAAGCACTGTTATTCCAAGAAAATTCTTCTAAGTAGAATATTTCCCTTTTAGGTTTGTCCTCCAGCCTACAGAAGAATATCATCCTTGGTGACAAAGATACTTAAAGTAAGTTGAAGTAGATCACTGTGTAAAAGAGAAGACAAAGAAGTAATTTACAAATGGGAATATAGTTGCTAAGGTTATTTCTGGAAAAAAGAGAGAGGATTCTATGGGATGTAATAGGTAGGGCACTCAGCCCAGCTTTGAGGGCTGGGAAGGTACATCCTGGAAATTATGGAGCCTAAGCTTGATCCTAAATAAGAATAGGAGTTAGCCAAGGAGGTGGAGGTAAAGGGAAATAAACTAAAAAGGAGAGGTGCTCCAGTTAGTAGGGGGTTGAGGAAAACAGTGAAAGGTAAGATTGGAAAAGCGATGCCATACATCTTCTGTAACCTTTTTGGATGTACACATAATCCTAATAACAGGATGGCAGAGATGAGGAAAGTGAGACTCAGAAAAGCTAACAGATTTGACAATGTCACAAAGTGAATTTTTAACATTCTAAACACTAGAACTAAGGTCTCTAGAATCGCCATCATAATGCTTCTACCTTTAATGTGTTGTCCTGAAAGACCAGGCTAAACGAAGAGGCACAGTTTCAATGTCTTCCCAATTAACTAAGTTCACCTGTAATTAACTTTGGCTCAGGTAGTCTTCATAAGGGTATGAATAAGTAATTGTAAACCTCTGTCCTTTATGTGGGGTAGGGAGAAGGAAGGTGATCCAGGGAGAAGGAACAGCACATGCAAAAGTTTGGGGTCAAGAGAGCGAATAAGACTCTTGAAGAATTGCAAGAATCTCAGCATAGCTTCTGCATAATATATAAAGAGTCCATGTCAACAGATGGAAGGAGTAAACAGGACATGAAGGATTTTGTAAGCTGGTAAGGGGCTTGTACTTTATTCTGAGGGCAGTGGAAGTGACATGATCAGACTTTTATTCTAAAAAATTCTTGCTCCAGTATGGAGAATGGAACACAACTGAACACAGGAGACTGGAGACGAGGTAAGAAATAATGGCGTCTGCAACCATGGCTCCAAGAGTCACGATATACAGAAGTGAATTACTTTAGAACTATGTGGGAGAAAAAAAATCTCAGGATTTATTGACTGATATGCTTTGTGAGGACAGGCTGTGGTCAAAAATCGATCTCAGGTTTCCAACATGAGCAAGTGGTCAATACCATCTCATTTGTAGAGCAGGGATTAGAGAAGGACGTATAAGTTTATGGAAGGATCTGGTAAGCTTTGTTTTGGAAGTTAATAAAGTGATAAGATGATTATAATAATGATAGCCACTATTAATTATTCATTTGTGCTAAGCTTTACACTTTTACTGACTTAATTCTCCCAGTAAATTCAGGTGGAAGTTAATCTAACAAAGAAACTGGGAGTCACAGGTGTTAAAGTTTGTCCCCAGTCACACAGCTGCCATGAGTAGTTCTCTCTGACTCCCATGGCTCAAAAAGACTGTAGATGCTTCTCGATTTGCAAAGGGGTATGTCCTGATAAACATCGTAAGTTGAAAAATCGTCAATCAAACCATCTTAAATCTGGGATCATCTGTATACCAACAACTCTGTATGCCAACAACTTCTATGCACTTTCTAAATGATTATTTTGGGGAAGGAGAGCATATTACTTTAGAGCCATCAGAATCTTGCTTACTTTCTTAATGATTCTAAATAGGAGAGAAGTTGAAGATTTAGTCCTGCTGTTCTGTGTCCACCAAACTAGAGTCAGAGAACTGGTTGTCATGTTTGTTGACAGTTTCCAAGGAAGTCCAAGAGCCTTGGCTAGATGGAGAGCCAAAGGTAAGCTTTCCTTACTTCCACATTCATGCAAAAGAGACTCAAGTGTAATATTTTTTGAATATTCTCAATGAGCCAGAAACTTAGTAGAAAACACAATCTCCATGTACAGTACAATTAAACGATGATTGAGACTGATTTATAGGTTAGTAAGCTACAAAAATAAATTGGATGCAATTCTTTCCTAAGTAATCTTTAGTAGATAATATGATAAATCTAGTTGCTAAATGCATGTTATGAGATTGAGTGTCCCCAAATCACTCTATGTTCCACTAGATGGACTTTAAGATGATGTTTCATTTTAGGAAGACATTTAACAGTGCTTGTTATATTTTCCCCTTTAGAGTTAAACTTGACACATCATGCATGCTCAATCAATATTTGGTATTTATTCTCATTACAGTAACTCCTGCCAGGTCAATTCAATCTTTCTACAGTAAACATCCAAATCAAATGCTGCCTCTACTATGAAAATCCCCATCTTTTCTCCTCATTTTGTTTATGTCTGTCCCAGGGCATTTACCACATTTTGCCTGCCGTTAGACCACTGGGTCTCAACTGGAATTGATTTTTGCCCCAAGGGGACTTTTGACAATGTCTAGAGACATTTTTGGTTGTCACAATGGGATGGAGAATGCCACTGGTCTCTAGTGGATAGGGTACACATATGTTACTAAATATGTTATAATACACAGAACAACCCTGCTCCAAGGAATTTTTTAATTCCAAATATCGAGAGTGCTGACATTGAGAAACCCTGTATTAGACAAAGAAAAAAACGGAAAGCTTAAGACGTAGAGCCATAAGTGCCTTGTTTCAGCTCTGTCTCCAATACTTGCTAGCTATGAGACATTGGGCAGGTCTCAATTTCTGAGTCTCAGTATTCTCATTGGTATAATGCAAATGCTTCCTTTACAGATTAACCCTTCACAGAATTATTGTAGGGATTAATGCAATAATGCATGAGAAATTGCCTGTAAACTTAATCCAAGTATCATAATATGTATTATGATTATATGTATAATAATGAAAGTAATACAAATCTTTGCTTAGGTAGTTTAGATACATAGGTCTAGTTAGAGCTCAGTAATGAAATCTGGACTGGATTTTAAATCTGAATCTGAATCTGAATTGTTTGTATTTCTTCTCACCAAGTATTTATTATGAAACAGTATCTCTGGGCTGTTTCAGGTACTATGGACATAAAAATAAGATATTCTCCCTGAATTAAGGAGCTCTCTTTGTAAGATGAAGACACCATAAACAAATAGCTATAATACTATGTAAAATAAGCTAAGTTGGCCAGGTGCAGTGGCTCAAGCCTATAATTCCAGCACTTTGGGAGGCCGAGACGAGAGGATTGCCCAAGTCCTCGGATTCGAGACCAGCCTGGGCAACATGGTGAGACTTCATCTCTACAATAAAATAAAATAAATTAAAAATTAGCCGGGCATGGTAGCACACGCCTGTAGTTCCAGCTACATGGAAGGCTGAGGTGGAAGGATCGCCTGAGCCCAGCAGGTTGATGCTGGGGTGGCTGTGAGTGTGCCACTGCATTCCAGCCTGGGCAAAACTCCAACTCAAAAAAAAAGAACCCTAAGATAACAGAGAATAGGTAAATATAGGTTTTTAGCAAGCCAATTCAAGACATACAAAAGTTTATGGGCTATATTAAAACCAATAACAAAAAACTTCCTTTGCTACCTTGCTTTGCTTATCCCCAGAGGGGGAAATGCACATTCTTATTACTTAGATTACCCACTCTACAGAATACATGAAAGCCAATAAGAAAACTGAAAATGCTTGTTAACAATGAACATGTTAAATCTGGCTATATAGAAAAGGAACAAAATGGAGGCAACTCTAATCTTTCATCTTGAAAGGGAACCATTTACCATGACTCAAAATGACTACATGTGCTGTGAATCGCTTATTGCTATAACTGAGATGTAAAATGCTCTCAAGACACAAATGAATGTTTTGGGGATAGTTTTCTAAGATGCTCCAGGAAGCTGGACAGTATTCTCATTTACTTTGCTCATATGAAATAAATGACTGCTCAAAAAATGTCTGATAAACTGGACTGAATTGATTTGATACAGTAACATAGGCAGTGAGCACTTATTTTGCCCTTTCTCTACCAAATCACTACATGTTTGGTTGGAGGGAGAGTACCAAATATCCAGAAACATTACATAGAAAACAGTGAGAGGGCCAGGCACGATGGCTCTAACCTGCAATCCCAGTACTTTGGGAGGCCGAGGTAAGAGGATTGCCTGAGCCAGGGGTTCAAGACCAGCTTGGGCAATTTGGTGAGACCTTGTCTCTACAATAAATCAAAAAATTAGCCAGGTGTTGTGGTGCATTCCTGTAGTTCCAGCTACTTGGAAGGCTGAGGTGAAAGGATCACCTGAGCCCAGCAGGTCGAGGTTGTGGTGGCCGTGAGCGAGCCACTGCACCCCAGCCTGAGTGACAGAGTAAGACCCAAATTCAAAAAAAAAAAAATAAAAGAAAAAAGAAAACAATGAGTAGACTCATTTTGTCTACCCACTGTCTTGGGTGCTAAACAAGATTACTGAATAATTATTATATTACTGACATATATTTCCTATACTATCCTTTGTCATATTCCTTTCATAAATATCCTGACCTCGAATTTACTCAATATTGCCTAGGTTAGTGGTTCTATGTCATTTTAATCTAAAGTGCTCTTTCTCAGGTCAAGAAAAACCACCACCTTTACAACCAACATTTATGTCAATAAACCTTACATAATTAATGAGAAAAAAGCCCAGGCTTCTGTTAAAAACTTAATGAAGAGTTTATATGTTCCTATTTCCCACCATGAATACTGAATATAAAACAGTCTGAGGGCACATGACATCCCTTACAGGTCACTACTGAACATTGCTGAGCACCCAATTACCCTGTTTAGTAGGGAGCTATTTTAGGGATAGCCTCAAGGCAACTCTTCATCTGACATCCTTCTTCTGCCAGCAGTTCCAGTCAAGTGGGTTAATCTGAAGTACCAGAGTCAAAGAGGCATTTACATTTATTTCTCCTAATATCAGTCTCTTAGTTAAATCCATACACCTCAATCCTGTATGCAAGAATCAAGATGACTGAATTCTTCTTAGAGTACTAAAACTAGAATGTTTCCTCTGCAACTTAGCAAACATACTCCTTACCACAAAAAACCTTCTTGTTGTCTTAATGAAGGACCTCATGTTAAGGCAAACTTCGAAAGACACTGAGTATGGGTATCTACTAAACGTAAGACATTGTGCTGACAGTTTTACAGACATTGTCTCACTTAAGATTTGTATTACCTCTGTGAAGTAAAAACAACAACAAAAAAACACTATCAATGTTGCACAAATGGAGAAATTGACCATCCAAGGTTAATCACACTTCCCTATATAATATAGCTGGCAGGATTTGAATACATGTATTACTAGTTTAAAAAAGACATTGTTTTTCACCATGCCATTCTTTGGAAAAGTAATAAAAGTGATTCATAGAGAGTCAAATTAACTCTCTTATCCCATATCTTAAAGAACACCCAAGTGCCATATTCTGAACTAACAAATAAAGAATATGGTTTTTGTTTTTTATTTGTTTTTAAAACTTGTTTAGAATTTGGGATTCTGTATGAGTTTCTACCCCTGGAATTTCTAACAGGTTAGCATCATGAAAACATGCCTGGAAAATTCAGGGAAAGGCATTCAAACCAAATCATAATCAAACAAGACATTTCCAAGAAAGACTAGTACTGGGTAAAAAAAGATTCTCAGGGGAATGTATCTGTTCCAACTTTGAGTAATATAAACTCTCTCTGCATTGCAGAGGGCAGATAAAAGTACAACTCCATTGAAACATATGTGTGACTTATTCTTTCATAAAGTTACTTAAGTTTTTAAGTAACTTTCTCCATCCAGCTAGGCCATAAACTCCTTAAGAAGAGCAACTATTATGTTTTGGTTCATCAATATATCCTCAACAAAACCCTAGCACAATACCTGATGCACATTGAGTCTTAGTATATGTGCACAATGGTGAGGGATATTTAAATAGAGAGCTGTCAAAGTAACAGGGTGGTTAACCTAAGGAAAAGGAATCAGAGACAGCATGTTCAGTGTCTCCACTTTACTTCATATACTTTTATAATGGTTCTATAGAAAAAAGAAGCAGGCTAACATAAGTGGAGTTAGACCCAATGTTAGAAATTCTAGGGAGAAGGACATTGGACCTGTGTGAAAAACAACATTCTAACACTCAAGAATGAGATTGATAATGAGTTGTCAGTCCTTGGAGGTGTTTAGAAGAAGAGATGCTCACTGATTTGGGGGTACTATTGTAAGGGAAAAGCTTAAGTAAAAACTTCCAATTTTAGCCGTTTTTTCTTTTTCATGTAAATAGCTCAGAAGTTGTCACTCCTGTTCTTATAACAAAGGAAAGATGAACAAACTGAAATCAATAACTTTTCCTGGACATATTCACTTACTGATGTCTCAGAACAAATCTACACACCATTATCTGGAGAGACAGGCCTAATCAGAGAGTCACATCCAAGATATGCTTACCAAGAACAGAAGCCATTGAAGACATAAACTGGTAGGAACATTTAAATGGTAATTTTGATGAACTGCTAGAGGTTGAGTATAGATTAACATGAAAGTAAGAAAGTCCTCAAGGTTGCAGTTCTAGGAGGATCCCCCACATTTTGGGGGACTTTATTTCCAGGAAACCTATCAGGTTCTTATAGTAAAGTTGCAAGAAAGACTCCCTGATGGCTCTGGCAAAGGGAGGAAAAGAATACTTATTGTAAAAAGAATGACCAGATCATTCTCCACAACAAAGATCTACTCTCCAGAATAAAAGACCTTACCAGAACCTTACCCCAGTTGTGGAAAAATATTTCTCCTATATTAAACCACTTTAGCCTTCTTGTCTCATCTAGTTACAAAAAAATCAACAAGGATATAGGTTTCAAAAAAATAGATTAGGAATGCTGCAGCCAGACATGGTAATAGTGGATACGAGAGAAAAATCTATCACAGTGGAAAATCGCCTATGAAAATCACAGCCCAGCACATAGGCCCACAAAAAGAATGAGATCTAATCAGAAGATTATAGTATTCTTCTTCTCCCCTTCATTTTGCCACAGCGTCAGTCTTGTCCCAGTATAATAACAGTAGAGTACAGCTGGAAAAACTGCAAAACTCTGTCTTGCTAAAGGAATTTGAAGCCTCTAGCACCTACAGCTACAGCAAACACCAAACAGAGCTCAACTTGTCAGATTAACATAAATCCTCATACTAAAGACTATTTACTTCAATTTCTATCACCCAATACATGTATGACTTTCAACAAAAATTACACAGCATGTAAAAGGCAAGAAAAAACAGTTTGAAGAGACAAAGTAATCATCACAACCAGACTCAGCTATGACACGTGTTAAAATTATCAGATTTATCAGAGAATAGAAAATAATCATAATCTATACATTAAAGACTCTAATGGAAAAAGTAGATACCATTCAAGAAAAGATGGGTAATGTAAGCAGAAAATTCTAAGAAAAAAAATCTAAAGAAAAGACTAGAAATCAAAACCCCTGTAAACAGAAAAGAAGAATGCATTTGATGAACTCCTCAGTAGACTCACAAGTCAAGGAAAGAACCAGTGAGCCTAAGGACTGGTCAGTAGAAACTTCTCAAACCCAAAGAAAAAGGAATGAAATATAAAATAAAATATGCAAGAACTATGGAACAATTTCAAAAGGTGTAACATATATAATTTGAATACCAGAAGGAGAAGAAAGAGAGAACTGAGGAGGAGAGACATTTGAAGTAATAATAGCTAAGAACATTCCAAAATTAACAAGAGAGACAAAACCACATATGTAGGAAGTTCAGAAAGCACCAAGTAGGATAAATATCAGAGAACCATACTTAGGTATATTACATTCAAACTACAGAAAACTAAAAACAGGGAGGATATTTTGAAAGAAGCCAGAGAGGAAGAGGGAAAAACTTATCTATATAGGAAACAAGAATCAGAATTACAGTAGACTTCTTACTAAGCTCATGTAAACAAGAAGAGAGTGAAGTGGAATATATCGAGTATTGAATAAATCCCCTTCTGCAAATTAGAATTCCTATACTCAGTGAAATTATCCTTCAAAAATGAAGAAGAAATAAATACATTCTAAGAAAAACAAAACCCGAAAGAATTCATTGCTAGCAGAGCTGTCCTGCAAGAAATCTTAAAAGAATTTCTTCAGGAACAAAGAAAATTATATTGGCCAGAAACTTGAATCTGCAAAAGAAAGGAGACACACTGGAGAAGAAATAAATACAGACAGGTAAAATAAGATATTTTATCTGTCTTATTCTTTATCTTAAAGATAAACTCTGAAGTAACAATTGTAACAATAAATTGGATGAGTATAGCATATGGGAAAGTAAAATGAATGACAGTAATATCGCAAGGAATGGGAAGGAGAGATTGGGAATACTCCATGTAAGTATTACATGTGAGGTTGTATAATGTTTTTTAAAAATAAACTTACATTAGTTAGAAATGTATAAACTCTAGGGCAATCACTATAATTTTTCAAAATAAATATAATTGACGTACTAAGAGATGATATAAAATAGGATCATATAACATGTCCAATAAAATCAGAGAAAGCAGATAATAATTAAATAATTACAAATATAGCAAATATTAATCCAATTATATAAATAATTACATGTGAATGGTCTAAATACTCATTAAAAGATAGCTATTCAGAGTCGATTAAAAAAAAAAGCCTCAAGTTTATGTTGTCTACAGCAAATCTACTTTAAATATAAAGACTCAGATAAGTTGATCGTAAATGGATGAAGAAAGATATACCATACCACACTAATCAAAAGAAAGCTAGATTATCCATAAGCAACTTCAGAACAAGAAAGATTATCAGGGGTAAAGATGGGCATTACATAATAATAAAGGAAATAACTCTCCAAAAATGATATAACAATCCTAAATGTGTAGCACCTAACACAAGAGCATCAAAATATATGAGAAAAAAATGTATAGAACTAAAAGGAGAAATAGACAGTATTGTAGTTGAAGATTCAGCACTCCTTCACTAATTGATTCACAAAGCAAGTAGAAAATCAGAAGAATATTGATGACCCGAACATTACTAGTAACCTACTTAATATATTACATTTATAAGAAATTTCATTCAACTATAAGATAATACACATTCTTCTCAAGCTCTTGAAACATTCAATAAGATACACCTCATTCAGGACAATAAGATGCACCTTAATAAATTTACAACAATAGAGATCACATAAAGTGTGTTCACATGCTACAATAGAATCAAACTAGAAATCAATCACAGAAAAATACCTGGAAAATCTCAAAATATTTAGAAATTAAATGACACTTCTAAATAATGCACAAGTTAAAGAATAAATCTAAAGAGAATTTTAAAAATATTTGAGCTAAATGAAATTAAAAATACAACCTATCAACATTTATAAAATGCAACAAAATCAGAGCTTAGAGGAAAGGTTATAGCATTAAATAAGTATCCTAGAAAATAAGAATGGTCTATGATCTATGCTTCTGCTTTGAGAAAATAGAGAAAAAAGATCAACATAAGCCTAAAGAGAGTAGAACAGAAATTAATGTAATTAGCAACAGGAAAACAATAGAGAAAAATAATTGAACACAAAAGCTGGTTCTTTGGTAAGAGCAACAAAATGGATAAATTTCTAGCAAGGCTAACTGAGAATAAAAGGGAGAATACACTCTTTTATTTATATATGAAGCCAGGGTTCTCAGAGTTGTAGTGGAAATTTAAAATTTGCATGCAGAACAGTCTAGAATGATTCATGTCATAACAGATTAGAGTTGAAGACATCAGTGTTAACTCAAGTTTAACTTAATATAGGTGTAGATGGTTACATGTAGAAGTTTTATAGATACGTATATACACAAGGCTTAGCATACACACATATATTTCTTCCCTCTGCTGAGGAGGCCTAGAAGCAAAACACCCTACTAGCAATGAATGTACCTAGTAGCCAGATCTTGGTTTCCATTAACACTCTGATGTTAAGTCTAGGGCAGAAAATACAAAAGATAAGCATGTAGCATTTTGTAGTGCCAGGAAATTAAAAAGAGCTAAGAACTAAACTAAACTCTCTCCCTCTTTCCTTCCCTCCTTCATCCCTGCTTCCTCTCTATCTCTCTGTCTCTCTGTCTCTGTCTCTCTCTCTCTCTTCTTTGAACCCCACCCACACACAATGATGTAGTATGTCAGAGACATAGAAGTCTACTGAAAGAGCTCTTAAAGACCAAAGCTGGTACAATTTGACCAATAAAATAAAGCAGTATTAGATTATAACCCAAAGTATAAAATAAATAATCATTAGTCCATACTGACATGTGAGGGGAGACCCCCCCAAAAAAACTGGAATTTATTTGTAAAAAATTGTGGATTTATTCTTGTATGTTTAAACTTCAGTCACCTTCAAAGTACTTTCCGCTTGATGCAATACACCTATCAAGATGCTTTTCCCACTGCTCAAGCAGTTTTTGAACTTGTCAGTTTTGATGCCTTTTAGTGCCTCTGCTGTTTTTTGTTTCACCTCTTCCACATTGGCAAAATATTTTCCTTTGAGGACTTTTTTCATCAGGGGAAACAAAAAAATGATGCACAGGGCAAGATTGGGTGAATAGGGAGGGTGGGGCACAGGGGTCATGCTGTCCTTGGTCAAAAACTGCTGAATACTCAGCATGAAATAGACAGGTGCACTGTTATAGTAGAAAAACCAGTCATTTGTTTGCCACAACTCAGGGTGTTTCTTCCGCAAATTGTGATGTAACCTTCTCAAAACTTCCAGATAAAAACTTTAGTTGAGCCGGGCTCGGTGGCTCAGCCTGTAATCCCGCGCCTTTGGGAGTCTGAGGTGAGTGGATTGCCTGAGCCCGCGGGTTCGAGACCCGCCTGGGCAAGCGAGACCTCATCTCTACAATAATTCAAAAATTAGCCGGGCGTGGTAGCGCGCGCCTGTAGTTCCAGCCACTCGGAAGGCAGAGGCGGAAGGATCGCCGGAGCCCAGCAGGTCGAGGCTGCGGTGGCCGGGAGCGGCCACTGCACTCCAGTCTGGGCGACAGAGTGAGACTCCAACTAAAAAAAAACAAACAAACAAACAAAAAAAAAAACAGTATGTTGTCTCTCACCCTATCCCTCTTAATGTACTGCTTTAGCACAAAGGAGGGAAACAGGGATATACACCTACCAGGGACTGGACGACGACATCTACTAATGTAGCAAAGAATCCCCTGCTGGCATTGAGCTTCTCATGGGAGTATCGAACAGCTCTGCGGAGAATCCGTCTTAACACATACCTGTAAGAGGCAGAAACCAGTCCCCTGCTAGACAACACTCCCAGCTGAGAGTTTTGTAGTGGATCCTTTGGACTCTGCCCAAAGCAACATGACCAACTTCTGTCTTGCTCTTTTGGAGACTTTCTTTTATCCTAAGCCTGCTTCTTTTTTCATTCCAGCATAAAACTCAGTAACATACTAAAAAATACCTAGAGTAAACCCTGGTTTGTTTTTCTTCCATGTCCAGCTACCCAGAGAGGCAAGAAGTACAGACCAGATGTGTACTTGATGTTAAAATCCCAGGTCCTTCCTGTCAGTAATGGAGCTTCCTGGGGCTAGTCATCACTCACTTCTACCCTGTGCCTGCTGGACCTGTATCCTATCAGATAACTTTGCCATCTTGTACTTTGCAGCAATAATTTAATATATAACAACTCTTTAACATGAGCTGAAACTCCCTTCAACAAAAAGGAGGGAATCCTTCCAACTACCCAGAAGACAAAGGAAGTTATAATAAAGTATGGCTTTAAGTTCCATAGCGTCATAAAACACATGGTGTCAGTCCAAACGCCGCCCAGTGTGCAGCATACATACCCCCGCCCTGTGTTGTCAGGCCGGCCGCCATCAGCCAGAGCCACAGTGATGGTCCGGGCATGGTCAGCCAGCACCCGGTAGGCCATGTCAATACCATCAGCATCGTCAGCACCAACTTTTCCAGTGTATGGCCGGGCACCTGTACCCTACAGGTAAGAGTAAGAACCAGGAGGCAGTTCATTAGAAAGCTGTCCTTCTGGTGCTGCCTTGCCTGAGAATGAGGAATATTAGGAGAAAGGATGTCCATCTTGCCAGATCCTATACCCCAAGAACAGTGACTGTGGGGAAGTAAAGAGACTCCAGCCAGCCCCCTACACTCAACAAATTATACTGCCTGTGCCTAGAGCCTCGCATTATTAACAATGAAGCAGGCAGGTGTTAGCGGGTAACCCTGGCTGGCAAAGTAAATGGTCACTTTATCTTTGACAGCACTGCTAAGAGTCCAGCTTGGAAACCTCCACAGAAATCTGCAATGTTTGCAATAGGACCAGTACCTTCTGAATGGCTTCAAAGTAAGGGACAAAAAGGTCAGTGTCATAGTTGGACATCTTATTCTGCAGCACAGACACCAGTCGCTCCAGGCCCATCCCTGTGTCAATGCTTTTCTTGGGGAGAGGTTTCAGAATGCCATCAGTTTCCCTGTATGATCCAGAGGAAAAGGAAGTTAAATCAAGGACTCAGGCTGCCACCAATCCAGTTCCTGCTAGTTAAAGCTCATAGTATAGGTTGCAGGCAGTGATTATTTGCCTCTGCCTGGTTTTATGGGAAGAGGGAAGTAGAGGGAGAAAGGAAGGGAAAGTACTCGGGGGTCCATTTAAGAGGCAAGCTTCAAGGAAATAAGCTTTAAAATAGAGCCCAAGGCCAGGTGTGGTGGCTCACGCCTATAATCCCAGCACTTTGGGAGGCGGAGGCGAGAGGATTTCCTGAGCTCAGGGGTTCCAGACCAGCCTGAGCAACATGGCGAGATCTCATCTCTACAATAAACCAAAAAATTAGCTGGGCATGGTGGCCCAAGCCTGTAGTTCCAGCTATTTAGAAGCTGAGGCAGAAGAATCGCCTGAGCCTGAAGGATCGCCTGAGCCCAGCAGGTCGAGGCTGCTGTGGCCGTGAGCAGTGTGCCACTGCACTCCAGCCTGGGCAACAGAGACTCCAACTCAAAAACAAACAAACAAACAAACAAAAACCAGAGCCCAAATTATAGTAAGAATGACATTATGGGAATAGCCCTCAAGAAAGTATTATGTGGGATAAGACTAGTTCATAAAAGATTGGGCCAGCCCTGTCCAAGAGATCAGAGGGGTAACTCAAGAGATAAAAGTTAAAGAATTTGCCAGCAAGATTCCATGATGCCTCCAGAGACTGCCTCAGCTCTAGAGGGTTAGGAAAGAGCCTTCAGCCAAGAAGACAGCCATGCAAGCCAAGTTCCTCTTTCTCTGTTCAGCTTAAGCACAAGTACTGCTCTTGGCAGGAATGGAGCAGGATGCCAAGGCCACCTGTTATACTGGATGAATACAAGGTTCCAAATCTCCAGCACATTGGGGTCGTCCTGGTTGACGAGGTGTGCAGCGTCCCGTCCCCCAATCCGGTCATAGTGGATCTCACTGCAGGGTCCGCATGGGCCCGTGTCACCCATCTCCCAGAAGTTATCCTTCATGTTGCCAGGGAGGATTTTGGTGTCATCCAGGCTGTATAGAGCAGAGGATATAAGTCCAGTTATTGCTACTGACAAAGATTCTGCCCAGACTCGCATCCACCACAAAAGAAATACTTATGCCTTCTGGTAAAGAAGGTCCACCCTTTGGCAGTTCCTACTGCTAAGTCTATATACAAAGCCTGCAAAGGAAGCAGAATGTGACTCTTTTAAGAGCGACTACAACAGAATACAAAATACACATATGTTATGATCATAACTCAATAAAAATATGCAAAGACATGGATCAAGCCTAGAAAGGAACACATGAAAATGAAAATGTTTATGCTAAATATGGCCAGAATTTAGCAACTGTTTTCTTTGCAAATGTTCCTTCATTTTTCAAAATGACTATATGGTAAGACAGTGTAAGTGTTCAAAAAGCTACTGATTAAAGTCACTTCTCTATACCCTAATTTAGTCTTCTTTTACCTTAAAATGATACCAAAGGGAGTTTAATAAGATTGAAGCATTTCCAAAGCATTTGACTTTGCTGAAAGTTGCTAAATAACAGAATACAAAAAAAAAAAAAAAAAAGTGCAGCTATACAGTACATGAAGCCAAATAAAACAGGATTTAAAAAGCCAAGGTGGAGTCCAAGTGTAGGCTGGACTCGGTGGCTCAGCCTGTAATCCTAGCACTTTGGGAGGCCAAGGTGAGTAGATTGCCTGAGCCCGTGGGTTCGAGAGCCATGTAGGCAACTTGGCAAGACCTCATCTCTACAATAAAAATCAAAAATTAGCCGGGCAGAGTGAGACTACAACTCCAAAAAAAAAAAAGTCAAGGTCAAGGTTAATATTTAACTTTTACACGTGTGACTAACCAAAATGTCCAAGTACATCTAGACTATACAGTCTAGTCAAGTAGGAATTTTAAACCAAGTAAAAGGGATAGCTGGATTGAAATAAAATAAGGAAACAAGCAAACAACATGGAGAAGTCACCCCACTTCCAAGTACAGTAAGAAGCCTATGCACTAAAGGACAAGAGAGTTAAGCAATAAGAACAAGAAAATGGCCGGGCTCGGTGGCTCAGCCTGTAATTCCATGCCTTGGGAGGCTGAGGTGAGTGGATTGCCTGAGCCCGCGGGTTCGAGACCCGCCTGGGCAAATTGGTGAGACCTCATCTCTCGACAATAAATCAAAAAAAAAATTAGCTGGGTGTGGTAGCGCGTGCCTGTAGTTCCAGCTACTTGGAAGGCTGAGGTGGAAGGATCACCGGAGCCCAGCAGGTCGAGGCTGCGGTGGCCGGGAGTCCAGCCACTGCACTCCAGTCTGGGTGACAGAGTGTGACTCCAACTCCAAAAAAAAAAAGAACAAGAAAATGAGACAAGGACATCATGGGCAGCCCAGCTATCTATAGAGAGTATACCATCCCCACATTCAGATTCCCCTTGGTGCAGCACTTCCCAAATTCTATTAAGTTCAAAGCACAGAACACATATAGCTCATCTACTGTGTTAGCTTTCATACTATGTGATTATACTTTAGAATTATGTTATGCTTAAAAAAAAAACAAAACTTTCTTTTTTCTAGTCCTGTTTGATGCCATTACATTTCCATAAGAAATAAACTGTTCCATATGAAGAGACGACTACCACTCTGGTGACAAAGACACATACATACAAGGTTACAGAAATATGAACAAGGCCCGGAAGACTATACATGGGGTGTCGAACTATTAATGGTTAATCTTAAGGACATTCACTTCCTATTTTCTTTCTTTTCTTTTTTTCTTTTTGTATCGGAGTCTCACTCTGTTGCCCAGGTTGGAGTGCAATGGCAAGTTCACAGCTACCATAGCCTCCCCTTGCTGGGCTTAGGTAATCCTTCTGCCTCAGCCTTCCAAGCAGTTGTAACCACAGGTGTGCGCCACCACGCCTGGCTAATTATTTTATTTATTGTAGAGACTAGGTCTTGCCAAGTTGCCCAGGCTGGTCTCAAATCCTTGGCCTCAGGTAATCCTCTTGCCTCTGCCTCCAAAAGTGCTGGGATTACAGGCGAGACACCATGCCTGGCCCACTTCCTGTTTTCTACATTTCTATACAGTTTGAATTTTTACAACATATGCCTCATATACACAGTTTTAAAAAATATGTAAAAAGCAACCAGCTGAGTTGCATTCTTACCCCAAATTTTGCCAGATCTGTTTGCATTCCAGGTCTGGTTCTAAGCCAGCAGCCTCATCCCCACCAAAGTAAGTAACATAAAGTCTTTCAACTGGAATGCCAAACTCCTGGGTGAGAAGTTCCAGAGCCATCTTGCATGCCAATTCCTACAAAAAGAACAAAAAGAAAGATATGAAATATGACAAAACCAAAATCTATTTATTTAGTATGATTAGGAAAAGACCAGATCCTAGGAACATAAATAAAAAACGACAATATCTTCACTGTAAACTCAACCAAACTCAGGAGCTAGTCATATAAGAAATCCAAATATAGCCAGGCTTGGTGGCTCAGCCTGTAACCCCAGCACTTCGGGAGGCTGAGGCAAGTGGATTGCCTAAGCCCGCGGGTTTGAGACCCGCCCCACCAACTTGGCGAGACCTCGTCTCTACAATAAATCAAAAATTAGCCGGGCGTGGTAGTGCATGCCTATAGTTCCAGCTACTCGGAAGGCTGAGGCGGAAGGATCACCGGAGCCCAGCAGGTTGAGGCTGCGGTGGCCGGGAGCGTGCCACTGCACTCCAGTCTGGGCAACAGAGTGAGACTCCAACTCAAAAAAAAAAAGAAACCCAAATATAAACTGAAATCATCAAAATTACAGGTATTACTTCCAGGAAGTCTTAGAATTAGTAAATGCCCTTCATCTCTAAATCTTCTAGATGATGTTTCATATTTTTAAAAAAGCAAAATTAGAACTCATTTCCCTCAACCGAAAACCCCAGCAGTTCTCCGGCTTCAAGCTTACCTTGAAGTAATCTCCAAAAGACCAAGAGCCCAACATCTCAAAGAAAGTGTGATGATAGACATCCTTGCCCACATCGTCCAGGTCATTGTGTTTGCCTCCTGCACGGATACACTTTTGGGTATTTGCAGCTCTGCTTAGCTTTGCCATAGGGTGAGATGGGTCAATAGTGTTCAGGAAGATGGGTTTGAACTAAAAGAAGAAGGGGAATGTTTAATTTTTTGAAAAAATTTTTTAACAGACAGGATCTTGCTATGTTGTCCAGGCTAGTCTTGAACTCCTGGACTCAAGCGATCCTCCCACCTTAGCCTCCCAAAGTATTGAGATTTGCATCTGGCCTAGTTCAGCTTTTAAAGAGCTGCTGGTCATGCTAGGCAGCCCCACTCTGACAGGAAGACACCACACACAAACTGGATACTTTGTAATCTTTTTAAAAAAATTTTTCTATTTTAAAGATGTGGTGTACAATTCAGGGTAGTATGTGATCTAACAAGCCTGGAATATAGACATGTGTCAGAAGCAGTTGGAATAATGGAGCCAAAGGAGAGGTAGCCTATCTGAAGTAGCCTCTCCTTGCATCCAGTTCCCTAGTAGTCTCCACCACTGCCAGTGATTACACTTGCAAAGAGGAAGGGCCAGCCAGATCTGAGTTAACAATGGTTCATGTGGTAAAACCTGTATTTCTTCACAAGTCTTCAACGTTGAGAACTTCTATCATGTTTCTGAAAGAACTTATTCTAAAAATTGGTATGCTTGTTTAGTAGTAAAGGTGATAAGAAAAAATGAGACATATTAAGGGAGTAACATTAGCACATTGATGAATGACTGGATGTATTGGGAGATAATATGACCAGGCCCTGAGGATTTATCAAGTCATACTTTGATAGGTCATTGGTATTTGTGTGACTTGGCCTTATTTTTCCCACTGGACCTGTTCAATTCAGAGCCCACAGGTTCGAGACCTGCCTGGGCAACTTGGCGAGACCTCATCTCTACAATAAATCAAAAATTAGCCGGGCGTGGTAGCACG